>VOQJ01033964.1:40605-55568 GCA_015052665.1 Apistogramma diplotaenia | reverse complement strand
GGTCCCCTTCCCCGTGGAGGGGGGGGGGGGGGCACAATTTTCACTGCAAGAGTTAGTTTGAATTTTCCTAAAATAGCTTGAACCACTATAAACAGAAACCAGCTGCTCCAGTGGTTCTGACTCCAGCTCTTTTGGGGATGGTGTATCAAAGCTGTGGGCGTGTAACATGACTCTGCATGAGGAGCAATAGGTCAGGCCTGTGGTTCTAAGTAACCCTTAAAGGACTGTGTGTGTGTAGGAGTGTGAGACTTTCTCTTATGTTCCTCAAATCTCAGGACTTTGACAAAAGCCACACCCTGATTATATCAGTGTCACTTATATCAGCACTTTTGTTTGTTTTTTTTTAAGCAGAAGAAGGAAAAAAATAATCCCACTTGTCTTAAATATGAATCCTTCTAAAAGTGTGTTAAATAGTTAAAAAATCTGTAATTATTGATTTAATTAACTGATTTCTTGCAGCTCTGAGTGTGAAGTATTTTCTGCTTAGATCAGGCTTTCAAATAGAAGCGTGTCATCACTTCGATTAAGAAGCCTATGTTGTACGTCACTGTGAGCTCACAGGATGCCTGAAGCCCCACATGTCAAAATGGCTCCTGGGCAGTGCCGAGGGGTGCAACCAGCAAGCCGTGCCCAGTCGAGCAGCGCGTGAACCGTCTGTGCGCGAGTCCTGCGAGGCTTCACACAACCGAGCGCTTTGGCCTCAGAGCACAGGGAGCTGCCACTGTACCGTCAACCCCCTCAGGGGCGCTCCAACGCCCGAGTGGTGACACGTAATTAAAATAATGTGTTCTCAGGTGAATTTCATCCAATTATACTGAAGGTGAAGTGCCAGGGCTGTACTATCAGCATGCAGCTGTTACTGAGGGAAAAGTTTGCAGGAATTCAGTCCCACGCTGTGTTCACTGCAGTAGGACACACGTGTATTTTTATTCATTTTGTGTTCAGGTTTTTATAAATAATTTTCTCTTTACTGCACATCAGGCTCCACAAGTGTGGCCCTAAAAAAAAAATGCAACATGTCTTGTGGTTTTTCCCCCTCTCTCTCTCTGTCTCTCTTCTGTTTTTGCAATCACAAGGAAAGTGGAAGTAGATTAGGTGGGTGATTTATTATGCAAGAGCACACCATGTTGTCCCTGCTGACTCCATCACGAGGTAAAAGATAGTGGTAGATTCATATGATATGATTCCACTTCCCCTTATTCTGTTTCTAGGGCTGAGAGAGAAGCCGTGGGTGTTTACCCGGGGGAATAGCCACACTCCAGTGGTTAGAAACACCTTCCCTACTGGCAGAGAGGCCTTACGTCAATGAGAACTGGCCAATTGCTTCACCATAGCTCAGGTCTAAGCTCCGGTAATATGAGGACATTGATTGTGCATTAGTAGTTCTGATGTTGCTTATGGTAATACCCATTAGAGCGCACAAGTCTAATGAATGTGGGTGGTGAAGATATCACATATGGCTTTTATTGGTGAAGATGAAATTTCATAAAAGAGCACTCACGGGGGAACTGGTGCGGGCGAGGAGAAAAGGGCAGAAGATGTGTTCTGCATGATGGACTTGAGGTCAGGAGCAGCATGTGGTGCACACAGAGCCATGAGGCCCCCTTCAGGTGACTGCAGCCTCGCAGCAGAGATGGCCCCGAAAGTAACGAGAGCAGTAAAAATGACTCAGCGAGGTTTAAAAGACCCACAAAACCAAACAAAAGCTGTGCCAACAGTCTGATTTCCCTTCATGACCACCCCCTACTTTACCACTAGCATTGCCTCATCAATCAGGGAAACTGACGTCAATCGGATTAGCGGTCAGAGCCGTGTGTCTTAGCATGAAGAGGCGCCTCGTCGCCGTTTTTCAGGAATTCACACTGCTATCAATGATGATCGTTATCGAGTGAACACAAGGCTGATAAAATCCAGCAACAGATTCAGTCACACTTTTTTTTCTTCTTTTTTTTGGGATTGAGGAATCATGGATATTAAAGGCTGGAAGTGCCCGGAGCTGAGACCAAATCAGAAGTTAAAAGCCTCTTTAAGCTAAACGCTTACTTCAGAGTACAGTCATACAAACGCAGTCTTGTTTCTGCGTTCTCCTTTTGTCAGCGCGCTTATGTTCAGGTTGTGTTTTCAGGGTTTCCCATCTTCTGTGCCGTTCGGTCACGTTGGGTCCTCGTGTAAAGACATATGATTTTGTGAACTGGTTATTGTAAGCATTGGTTCCTGATTTTATTTGTTACTAGAGCCTTGAATGGAAGCTCATGAAATTTGAAAAAAATATCTAATATATACCCCCCCCCCTTTGACTTTTGCAGGTGCTGGCGAATCAGGGAAAAGCACAATTGTCAAGCAGATGAAGTGAGTATATTTCTCTCCTGGGTGCGTCAAGTCATTCTGCACACTGAACGAGCAACATAAACTTGATTCTCTGATGAGATGCATGATGACACCACACTAGATTACACACTGGAAGAGTATTCATTTTCCACAACACAAAGTGTCAAACACCAATCATGCTATCATCGTCTCTGTGGGTGACGTTACGCCCCGTGAGCTGCAGTACAAACAGGTGTCATGCATAATAGTCATGAAGACAACCCAGCAGCATACATTAATATAGACTCTGGCTGTACATCATCCATAAACTGTGTGTGTGTGTGGCCTGCATGTGAATTACATTTGTGATAAATGTTTATATGGCTGTATTCATCAATCAGCAGACATGTCAGAGGCGCAATATTTTTTTTTTTAGTGTACTTGTCCTACTGTAATGTTGCTTAATTGGTTATTAACCAATGAGAGATCATTCAGCGTCCAGACAGATGAGCGTGTGATTTAACGAGAGCGTTTAGCTTAATAGAGCTGCATTGTATAAATGTTTATAGCTGCTCCAAGCTGTGTTGGTAATTAGAAATCCAATTAAAAGATGAATTTAATAATTGCATGATCTACCTAATAAGCAGAGCTTGACCAATTCAACTGGTCGGAGTCTTTTTAGTCACCTGAATGGGTAAATCAAGCCCTTCTGAAGCAAGTCTCGCCACTTCAGCGATCTCGGTAATGCATCCAGGCAGGTGTTTTGAAGCCTGCATCAATTTCACCGGTTACTAGGACACAAAAGCTGCAGGTAGAGAATCACAAGTCAAAGGTTTTAATGATGCAGTTTCATTCATGGCTTAATCTAAAGTGCCAGTGTGATCAGCAGCTCTGGCTCTTGAACAAAGTGCATGCTGAGGATGCATTCTGAAAAACAATAAGTACACTAAGCTACATCTTACTACTGTAACATTTAAAAATGAAAATGACTTTTAGACTTTATAAAAAAAATATTTGGACCAAAAAAAAAAAGTAAATTATTTAAGAAAATAAAAGGCAGTACAATCGTGTTGCCTGTGTTTATCCTCTGCACAATGATATGCTTTTAAGCAGTTCAAAAAACAGGCAGAACACTTTGAAGCCACGTGATTCCAATGGGTCACATCCTGCAGTGAAAATGGGCACTTAAAGTTAACACTTTAGAGGGGCTTACATTTTCAGAAGGAAAAGATGGGCTCAAGGGATGCCAGTGATGGTCTAAGGAAAATGGAATTTGCCTAAAGACTGACAGACGCATTGTTGGTTCTGGGCTTTTCATTCGGTTTGCAGGCTGCCAATAGTATGGCATAAAGCCTCTCCCTCTGAACAGAAAAATCAAAGCTCTATTCATAATTTTTGTGTGAAATAAACTGAAAGAACTCTAAGATAATAATTTTACATAGCATGAATTCAGCTGAGGCTTTTAGTGACCAACACTGAGTGTGAGTGTAGGGGGAAAAATAGCTTCTTTTCCCGGGATAATCATAATTCCTGCAGCCAGAAATGAGGAGCAAAGAGATCAGGGTCACTGTGGCCAGATAGTGTTTGTGCAGATGGGGCTTTTTAAAGTGGTTCTGAAGTTGAACTGGGGAGGAAGAATAATTTCTAAGAATAATAATTTTTTTTTAAAAAGTTGGTACATCATTCAATGTGTAAAAATTAGTTCTGCTTCTGTGTGTGAGAGTGGAGTGCAGTGAAAGGGTTGGCCTGACCGCTAACCAAAGTTTTTTTTCCCCCTCTCTCCAGAATCATCCATGAGGCGGGCTACTCAGAAGAGGAATGTAAGCAGTACAAGGCTGTGGTCTACAGCAACACGATCCAGTCCATAATCGCCATCATCAGAGCCATGGGGCGCCTCAAGATCGACTTTGGTGACCCTGCGAGAGCTGTGAGTAGAGAGGATTGCAATTGGGTTAGTTTAGAGTAGAAATCCAAAGTAAACTTGTGGCGTTGGGGAAACAAGCAGGTAGTTGCATTAAATACTCACTGTAGGCAGCAGCAGCAGTAGTCTTGGCTTACACACCCTTCAACATAACATTATGAAAAATGGGGAGGGCTTTTTATTTTTGGCCATTTAATTTGTAGCTTTCATTACGATGCACTTAAAATGCAACTGTCATTTTAGCTCGATAGCTCGTGTGAATCATAACGGTGGTGTAATGACTTGGATGGCTGATTTATGATATGGACAACACCCTGACTCCTCTCAGGATGATGCACGGCAACTGTTTGTGCTGGCGGGCTCGGCAGAGGAAGGCTTCATGACAGCCGAGCTGGCTGGTGTCATCAAGCGGCTCTGGAAGGACGGAGGTGTCCAAGCCTGCTTCGGCCGCTCCCGCGAATATCAGCTCAACGACTCGGCAGCATAGTGAGTCACACAGTCAAAACACACACACAAGCAACCGAGGTAACGACCGGCGGGTCCGCCACCGCCGTGAGTCATCTTTAGAAATGACTGTTAATGTCGTTCGCGTCAGATGAGCAGGAGCCCAAAATGAGCACCTTTCCACTGCAAACGCACAGGCTGCCCCAACCTTTAACCATGCTTAGAGAGCGACTTGTGCAAGTGATGTGTCTGGACTTTTAAACTGTCAATATTTGCTTTCCTCTACCGGGCCTGAAGAGTGGCTGCAGAGGCTGTTTAATCTTTGACCAGGAACATTTACCACATGATTAAAAAATTCTGCTAAATATTGTATACGTTAAAGAATTCTCTCTTTACCTGTTGGAGCCTAATATATATTTCCCTGGGCACTGAAACTAATTTGTGTTTTTAATTATTATTTTTTAAAATGAGGAAAGCCATTTGTCTTGTTTTGCTGCTATAGAATAAACATCAGCAGTGATATTGCAGGCGAACTGTAGCGGTTGGCCATTTTCTAATTAGCTCCGCTTATCCTGCTGTCCAGGGGCTTTTCTGAATAGGGAACACCATCGCCAAGCTTTGTGTTTTTTTTCTTTTCTTTTCTTAACATAATATCCTATAGGACCAACAGCAGGCTTGTTTGCATGAAATGGAGATTACTTGTGCTTCTACAGGCACTAATCCCCAGCACTTGCTTGTAATTTATCAGCAGTAACCTTGAGGTATTGACTTGATCATAATGCATCCAGAGTGTCAATGTGTAATATCGTTAACACTTACAACAAATGCTAAATAATTAGCAGGCTCTGAAAAACGTATTTGGTAATATATAATAATTTAAACACAATCAGGGTTTTTTTTCTTTGTTTTCTTGTAAAATGTTCTCTTTATATGGTTGTAATGGCACTACAGTCAGCAGAGAATTTTGCTGAGAAAGCAAAAACCTGCTAAAGCCGATAAAGAATAAATAGAATTCCGTGCTTCTATTCGTGTACAGGGTAATGAGTGGGTCCCAGCAGGTACTTTATTTGGCAGAATGTGGCCCAGTACCCCGGACAGATGGCTGTTTTATTACAGGCCTAAAACACAGAGACAATCACACTCACACACGAGGGGAGTTTCCAGCTCAGCTCCGTGTTGTTAGGACTGCGGGAGGGATCAAAGGACCCAGAGGGAACCCCCACAACCAGTGAAAACAATGCGCACTCCCCACTGAAAAAGATTAGGGCTTAGATTAAAACCAAGGTCCCGTTTGCTGTGAAGCAACAAATGTAACCACAAAACCACTGTTAAATTTAGACACAATGGCACAAAGACGAATGCTTCCAGGCATTTAGCTTCCAGTTTTTAATTCTTGCTCTGAAACAGTTTGACAGTTGAAATGGTGAAAGAAATGAAGATAAATCAAATGTGTAAAGCTGGGTTATATTGAAATGTGTACATGAATTCCAGAATATAAAATCTAACGTGATTTCTCACTCCCCTGCGCTGAGATTAGACACACGTGAGCTTGATGTATTTTCTCCAACCCTTCCCTCCCCGTGTCCTTTTTCTTTTCGTCCTTCTCTCAGCTACTTGAACGATTTGGACAGGATATCCCAGGCCACCTACATCCCAACTCAGCAGGATGTCCTGAGGACCAGAGTCAAAACCACCGGCATTGTTGAGACGCACTTCACATTCAAGGACCTGCACTTCAAGTGAGAACGACCGGCTCAGAGTGTTTTACACGATGTCTTAATTAGTTTTCCTTCCTGTTAACTGACTCATTCACTCCACAAGAAATTCCCTTTATACATTTACAGCTGTACGTTGTGACACAGTCTGCGAAGGTGTTGCGCACAGCAGCAGTGACTCAGTTGTCGCCCTCTGTTAACAAAGACAGACGGGAAGTTGAGCGCAGGAGGCCCGGTGATGTCACGCTACCGCGAGTGTTTTTAGCCGATTTAGCGTCACTGTAATGGAGACAGATATTTCTTGCAATTAGCTCCATAAAAGCACAGAAACCTGAAGTAGATGTTTCTTTGTGTAATGCAGGAATTAACTTTCCAGAGGAACTTCTGCACTTTGGCAAACATTGCACTACGTGTGTGTGTGTGTGTGTGTGTGTGTGTGTGTGTGTGTGTGTGTGTGTGTGTATGTGTGTGTGTGTGTCTAAAGAATCATATAATTAATTTTCTCTGATGAGCCTTTACTCAGAATCCTGGCCCTGCATTCAAACATTCCAAAATGTGTAATTCATTGGACAGTTTGGGAATTGCCTTCCTGAGTTGGACATAGACTGTACGTAAAAGATGCAAGTAGCCACCACGGCATCAGCCTCAAGCTTCTCATTCTGGCCGTGGCAATCTTTGTTTTTGTTTTTGATTTGCTTAGTCGGGTGTGGCCATGGGGAGTTGGATAACACTAACCTGAGGCAGCTAGCTTGGTTAGCATGTTGCATCTGTAATTCTGTGTAATATTGACCAAAATGCCTGCTTTGGCTCGCAAAATAATAATGCTTAAATCACAGTCTAGCAAAATTCTTGTCATGCAGGTGATTGCTGGAGAAAGATGAGCGATCATAACCCAAATGAGTCACACTTTCAAGTGTCTGCAGGGATAAACATGATTTTGGAGCCAGCCTCAAGTGGTCTTTCAAGGAACTGCAGTTTCTGTCACTTCTGTTACCTTTATTTTTAGGTTCAGGTTGTTGCTTCTTAAGACCTTTTATATAAGTATCACGTGCTCAGTTTGTATCATTTGTTGTACGCGTCAGTGTTTTCTGAACAGTAATGGTTTATAACCTTTATTTATAACCAAAACATGATTTGTTTTCTTTGCTCACTACTGCCGTACTGCCTTTGGATTTCACTAGCACTGCCTGTAATGTATGCAGTCAAGCAGAGAAATCCGCTCACACGACCACTCCTGTCTCCCACCCAGGATGTTTGATGTAGGCGGTCAGCGGTCTGAGAGGAAAAAGTGGATCCATTGCTTTGAGGGTGTGACGGCCATCATCTTCTGTGTGGCTCTCAGCGATTATGACTTAGTGCTGGCTGAGGACGAAGAGATGGTGAGTGGTTCAGCCGTGTGACTCATGAAATATGACATAACAGCAAGTCCGCTGTGTGTTCACGCACAGCAGGGACTTTGTCTTTGCGCATTATAATCGCGATGATCAGAGGAGTAGAAGTGAAGGATCGGTTCCGCTCGTGACGCCTTCACGGATCACCGAGCAAAACGCGAAGACCGACGTCACTTTCCTTTTTTGTCTCCCCCAGAACCGAATGCATGAGAGTATGAAGCTGTTTGACAGCATCTGCAACAACAAGTGGTTCACAGACACCTCCATTATCCTCTTCCTAAACAAGAAGGACCTGTTTGAAGAGAAAATCAAGAGGAGTCCTCTCACCATCTGCTACCCAGAATATGCTGGTGAGTCTGGCAACAAAAAGCTTTTGTTTTTTTTTCTTCTTCTTCATGGAGTCAAAATGTACTTATCATACCCTCAGCTCACGTTGTAATAAAACAGCAAGCCTCGCAGCAAATTTTTAAACTGTTTATTCTCTTGCTAAATGCAAGAATACAGCTTGCAGGAAATCTGCGCTCCAGCACCTTTGAAGCGCTGTAATTAACAGCCTTTGGTTTACCCTCTGCAGAGGAGAGTGACGTCTTAACCCAAATGTTGTTTTTGCGAAGCACCCATGTGCCAGACTGCTTGTTGGGCAGCACCAGTAACCTTCTGAAATCACTGCTTGAGGCCAGCATTTTCGTCCACATAGTCCTGCAGCGTTCTGCTTTTTTAATCTTTGCTTTCTGTACAAATGAAACAACAGAAATGCATACTAATTAGTGGGTTATCAAAGCATTGTTGCCACACAATTACAAGAAATTTGCGTACATGCAGTTTGGGATGCTCCCATCGCGATGTAGGCCGAAACCGGCATTTAAAATAATTATCTTGGCAAAGGAAGGCCCAGTCAGCAGGATAAAGCGCGGCCATGCTGTTAATTACCTCGCGCCATGCAAACGTATACTTTAAGTGTTCCTTCCTGTGTAGTAACTTCCCGGGCTTCACTTCCACCTCGTCTCTCTCAGGTTCCAACACGTACGAGGAAGCAGCTGCCTACATCCAGTGTCAGTTTGAGGACCTGAACAAGAGGAAGGACACAAAGGAGATTTACACCCACTTCACCTGCGCCACAGACACCAAGAACGTGCAGTTTGTCTTTGACGCCGTCACCGACGTCATCATCAAGAACAACCTGAAAGACTGTGGACTCTTCTGAAGATGATGCGCATATGAAGATGACGACCTTTGTATTTTTCCTTGGTAAGTAATCCTCACATGCAGCAGATGTGTGCGCGTGTGTGTCACGGATGAGGGCGCACATCAGGATGGAGTGGGAGTTGTGTAAACCACAGGAGCCTTGTTTTAAATGTCTTCTTAGGTTTTCTCTTCTATTGTATTTAAAGAAAAAAATTATTTCCAGAGCATAAAGATGCAACATAATCCATCATAATTTACTCACTGATTTAGGGAAATTTATGCCTTCTTATTTTCAAAAGCCTAAATTAATTTTCTGCTCAGTTTAGATGCACGTGGAACGATAGCAGGAGGATCGAGCTCTCCAAAACCTCTTTTAAAACGGCCTCCCCTCCTCCATCTACTCGTCTTTCATGTTTCCTTATTTCTCCCCTTGTGTCCTCAGGCAGTGGAGCCAGGTTACTGTGCATGTTTGGTGGGGAAGATGAGGAGAGCCGGGGAAAATCAGTCATGGACCAGTGCTGTACTATATGCCACTTTTAACAGCTTTATTTATGTTTTTTGTCTTGGAACATTTGGACCTAGCATTACAACATTTGTGTAGGATGTTTGTATCCTTGTAAAAGCGTCACTGCAAAATTTTCTTTTTTCTTTTTTTTGTACCACTTTTTTTCTTTCATTTTTGAGAAAGCAGAGATCATGTTTTATGTTTTGTTTTTTTTTGTTTCCTGCCGTTCCTTCTGCCGCCGTCTCCGGAAAAGGAAACTCCGCTGTTTGATGGAAACGCTCCTTTTCTTCCTTCCCCGCAACCAAAAGGGAAAAAAAGGGGTGCAACTTTTGAGTCCAGTTTGTTGGTACTTGTGCCTTCGCATGCCTTTTACTGCGGTCATAGTACAAACGCTTGTTCTTTTGCCTGCTGAATTGTTCTAGACATAAAGAGGTTTAACTGTTTTCATATGTTAGTGTCTCTGCGATCTTCTGTGTGCACACCACTGAGCTATCAGGAGGATTTCCCTCTACTTTTAAAAGGCACATGGGTCTCCATTGTGACCAACATGTAGCCTCCACAGTCCCCCCCCCCCCCCACGCACCCTGACAGTGGAAGGCCTCGTCAGCCAACTCACACAGTACAATACTGCGATGTATATTGTTACATTTTACCCCACAAATCTGGGGCCCTGGTTTTTAAACAATGTGTAAAATATCCATTCTTCCCCAACCATTCAGAAAGTGGTTAGCTGAGGCACTGAGCTTATAATATGCTTAGGTGTTTTAAGTACAAAGACCAGAGTAGGCACATTTTTGCTGTATATTTTAATGTATTTGAGGGAAAGGCTATGGGGGGGTGTTTGGTGTCGAGAAGAGAAACGTGACCTCAGAATAGATTGTTTTAACGGTGAGAAATGAGGTTTGAAATGTTTAAAAATTCAGATGCTGTTCTTGGATCCTGCCTAGTGATGATTTTGAGAGTGGAGACACTGCTTTAGGATCCTGGAAGCATTTCCTTTAGGCGATGGAAGCTATGATGGCGAAGCGAGCCCGGTCTGTTATCAGAGATCAGGAGTACTTTGCCAAGAGAGTGATGTTAAATGAGATATTGGATCTGTTCATACAAAGAAACTGCCACAACTGTCAATGTATGTGTATGTTCTTCGTGGAAGGAGAATCTTTGTAGACTCATCTCCCTTATTTTGCTAATAAAAACCATTTACAAATTATATGGTTTCTGTGTTGTGTATGTAATTATTTTGTCCCGTCTCTCTCCCCTCAGCCACAACATATACTGTACATGTGGCCCCACTAATATTTGGTTAAATGTCCCTTAACTAGTTGCACCTCAACCAGATGCTTTTGGTATCAACAAGCTTCTGACATAATTCATAAAACTTTGAATGTCTGACTGTTCCTTGATTGAATTAATGGTTCATTTCAATTGCTCCTGGCTTTTAAGCGCAGTCCACAAATTTTCAATAGGTTTGAGTTCAGGTCTTTTGAGAAGGCAATTCCAGAATCTGTTAGTTAGTCCTGTGTTATCCATTCCAAAAGCAGATCTGAGTTTGGGATCATTGTCCTGTTGGAAACTCCAAGCGTCGGTTGATTTGATTTGACACCCTCGCAGTCCCTTTGTGACGTAACGCACACTTGACTGTGTAGAGTAACTCTGATGTTCCAGAAATTTCTAATTCATGACAAGCCTGAGCTTTGATTCTTGGATTATTCCTGAACAGCCAGTTTCCTGAGGGTGACATCTTGGCTGTTCTTCCAGACCGTAACTGATGATCTTGGAAGCTCCAGTTGTTTAGAAATGCCTCCAAGAGACACTCAAATTGTGCAAATCTATAATTTTCCATCTTAGATCTTGACTGAGATCCTTGGACTTTCCCATTGTTGTGACACAATGAGAGCTGTCAAAGGATAAACACCCAAAACTGTCTTTAGTGTCTTCTATTAAAGACCGAATAAACTTACCTTATTCATATGATCAAATGTGATTTCATTCATCATGTATCTAAAATTCAGTGTTACCTTCCTCACTGGATGATTGATCAGTATGATCAGTTTGCCAATTCACATTTTTATGAATGTTAAGTTTGCCACACAAACCAGGTGTGCAGACATATTCTGCATCTCTTATGAACCAAAATGCCTCATTATTTCCAGAAAGGGAGTCCCACAGCAATTACAGAGAGCTGTCAGTAACACACAACTTCCATCCATCACATTTGTTTTCCACTGTGGCCTTGAAGGCTGCACTGCTGCAGCACGACTCAAAGCTAAGGCTTGTTTGGATCATGCTTAGAATTTACTATGTCGAAATGGTTGGCGTGTATGTGCTATTATCTCACTTTGATCTTATTTCCCTATTTGTTTTTATGTTGACCGGACTGTAAAGGAGCCACGGGGCTGTCTCGACGCTCTGAGACTATTTGCATTGTAAATGTGCCGTGACATAACCTGTGAATGCCGTCACCGAAGACTTCCCTTTTAAACAATACCACTTCAGGTGAAAAAAGGGAGATTTACCTGGCGTGACGTGCAAATTTAACAGAGCAAAGTTAATGTTGCTTTCCCCCCAGTGTAACAGGCCGTAAAGCACAGACTGTAAATTAAAGATGAAGACAGCCTCTAGATCTAAAACGTGAGGCTGCTGCACAAGTTCCTCAAACTTCTAACTTATTTCTGAATACAAACTGAAGTCTGATTGCTTTTGAGTTTATGGCCTTAACCTATTAATAACTGAACTGCGTGACTGACAGTCACTACTATGTTTTCCAGTCAGAACCAACTTTTTCTCATCACATTTGATTTCAAAAGACCAAAATGGCATGGACACAAACTCAAATCTGGAGTCAGGGTGGCTGTGGGGCATCTGACTGTGAAACTTCACACTCACTGGCTGGTAACTTGAGATAATGTTCCTTTCTCACTCTTAAGACAGCTATAATTTACTAAATGGACTTAATGTTCTATTAACTTTAACCTGTCAGCTTCACTTTTCTGCTGTCCATGCATTTGCCACGACACCAGGGGGTAATAACCATACACTGTGATCCCCTAATCCCAGAGTATACACTGCTCATCTCCCTCTGAGAATGATCAAATAAGGATGGAGCCAGGGGGGCTTGTAAGCAAAAAGCTTGCACATAGTTTGAGTTATGTCCAACAGCTACATGCTCACCATCTAAGAGGCTGAATTATAGTTTATCACCAAAGGATGTGTGGGGTCGATATACTCCAACCTGGGCCTTTAGCCAGCCTTAACCCATTAAGTCCAGTCCAGTCACCTTGAACTGTACAGACTGCCTCTGTCTCAATCACTAGCAACGGGCTACATGAAGTGCTGCTATCACTTGCACTCTTCCGCAGTAGCCTGAGGCAGATGGGGCCACAGCCTGGTGACTCTGGTGGGAGGAAATGGGCCACATGGAAGTCCAAAGATGCCAGCATAAATGGAAGGTCCATCTTTGCCTTTTCTTGTGTCTTGTGTGGAGGGCTCAGAGGTTATTGATCCATCTTCAGTATGGCTAAGGGGAAAGGGAGGTGAGCAGTGTGTTGTGCTGGGATTCTATAAGGAACCACAGTGCTTTTTCTTAGTCTCTACATGAGTGAAAATATCTTAAGGCAGAAAACTTTTGTAAAAGAACTGAGTCATTAGCTGGTAAAGATTCTACTACACTCGTTAGCTGCTACTTGGTAGAAATAAAATGGCTCTGGCAGGTAGGCAGCAAGTGTTGCTCTATGAGCTAGTTAGGCCCAAGTGTTGCTAAATAATACAGAAAGTCCATTTTGGCATTAGGTTTATTGTAGTTTTGATTATGCCATAATTTTGCCACATGGCAGTGCCTTAAGCCAGTTTCCAAAGCTGGACCAATCCATGCTAATTTAATTGGCTGGAAGTACACCATGGGTGAGTTGGATGAGAAAGATGTGATAGTGTTTTCCACTGCAGAGCTATTTCAGTGCATGAAGCAAAGATACTCTCTAAAAAATGTTCAGTCAGTTTTTAATTGGTGCCCGACTGATTTATCGTCAAGGCCGATATTATTGGCCAATATTAGCTGAACTATTGGTATTTAGAGGCCACTCCTTCCAAACACAGAAGACGCTGCGTCCAGACTGAACAAAATCAGCCCTCTGGGAAGCAACGTATTCAGTAATATTTACAAATGGGGGCCAGTTTACCTTACTGGGCAGTGTAGGTGACCCATATTGGAAAGGGTTCAAATTTGCCATTTTCTGCATGTCTTCTCCTGGTCTTTTTCCCAGCTTTTCCCATCTTCTTTCATCACCCATTGGACTTTCTTTTTTTTTTTTGCTACCATTAGCAACCATATGGTAATGGGCATAAGGCTGTAGCAGGAGAACTAAAACCTAATGAACTGAGCAATGAGGTGTGTCAGTGCTATAGTAATGAATCCAGTGTGTGTTTCAAACATCCCTTTTGCTGCTTTGTGAAGTCAGGGATGCCCTTTTCAAATATGCATTTTAAGAGATGTGGGCGCCCCCAAACATTTTGCATGTGCGGTTTGTTTGCACACAGATAAACACTGCTGATTTGCGTGTGCGCTGGCACGCTCTTCGGCATCCCGATGTTTAAACTTCTATGGCAAGTTGGCAGAAAGGTGGAACAAGGCTGAGCGAGATAAATGAGACAAAACAGTGCGAGGCTAGGCTTTGTGTTTGTGGTGGGGTGGCTCCCATGGGTGCTGCCAGTTGGAGGAGTTAAGAGTGTGTGCGTGTGGGTGCGGGTGCATATGCTGTATTTATAGCACCTTTAAAAGATGAGACGGGAGGCAGACTGAACAAGGGGGCAGCCATGATGAAGCCAGAAGAAAGCAACAGGGGTGACACTGTTGAGGTTTTTCTTTTTTTTTCACAGCAATACACAGAGGGTGGGGAATGTTTGAAGTGTGTGTCAGGGAGAGGAGTGGGGGGGGGGGTGTAAATAGACTGAACAATAGAGGCATTATTTCAGTGTTGTTCCACTGCTGTCTGCTCTCCTCCCAGCCACTTTGTCTGGGGGTAGGAGTTGGCAACAGAGATAAGAGAAGCTTATCTGCTCTGCAGCCATGTCAGGACAGGACGTATTGTAACGCCCAACTGGACACACACTCTCAGTCTCTGTCGGCGCACATTCTTTCACACATTGGATTTTTCCACAGTGCAACAGATGTCTCGCATAGTGCATGTGGATTATTTATGGTTCACTCTTTTATCGCATAACTCTTGTATCTTTCAAGCGATTTCTATTTTCTGCTGCTTTAGCCGTGCACTCTTAAGTGGCCTCACTCTAGCAGAGAATGGGCCCACCTGTTTACAGTGGGCTGGTTAGAGGTGAGGTCGCTGTAATTAACATATTTTCCCACGCACCCTTGCATAGTTAAATGTTTATGTATATATATATATATATATATATATATATATATATATATATACACAGTATGTTTCAAACATTTTTTATATATATATATTATATGATCACACAGAAATGATACATATATT
>VOQJ01033955.1:74478-84919 GCA_015052665.1 Apistogramma diplotaenia | reverse complement strand
TGGGCAAACATCCATACCCAGTATAGGGCTCTGTCAGGCTCTGTGAGAAGTGATGGGGAGATGGAGGCAGGGAGGGAGAGATTAGAGGAAAAAGCTTGCCGAAAAAGACCAAGACACAAAGATTAAAAATGCATCTGTTCTTTGTGTCCTACCTACCACCTTCCGCCCACATATACGCTAACACTTTTCCCTCCCACTCCCTGCGATGTCGTCACTCTTTCTCCCTCTACACATCTCATCCATTTATGCTTTTTTTTTTCTCTTCTCAATATCACCCACATGCTCTGATTTTATCCCTCACTCCCTCTCTCTTTTTTTTTTTATTCTCTCTGCCTCACTCCTCCCTGTCCTCCCTCTACAGACCTCTTCAGCCAGGTGGCATCAACAGGTGACACGTGTGATCAGCGGCAGCTTGGACTGCTGCTTCACGAAGCCATCCAGATCCCGAGGCAGCTGGGAGAGGTGGCTGCCTTCGGAGGCTCCAACATTGAACCCAGTGTTCGCAGCTGCTTCCAGCATGTATGTTTACACAAAAACACACAAGCATGCATATTTAACGCAACGTGTCGGTGTGCTCCTACACACATTTGGTGAATACACAAGCACATAAGGTAGCCATGTCATAGTCATGTAATGTTCTTGACACTGAATGGAGTATAAGCACGAAGGAAAAAATGTGTTGTAGAATTTGTGTGTGACTTTTTCTTTGTAGTTATTTTTATAATTCTGAAAGTCATTTCCTTAAACCAGTTTGTTTTAATCAGTGATTTTTTAAAACAAATTGTGATTAAACTGATTTCACAGGTTTCACCTGAGCATAAATATCTGCTGGTTTCCTCACATCTGAGACAGTAAACTGATAAAGATTTTTTTTCAATATTCTGAAGATAAAATTGCAATTGAACATTTTAGTGTTAGCAAACTCAACTGTAAACACACACACACACACACACACATATATATATATATATATATATATATATACACACACACACACACACAGTATATATAAAATAGCTCTAAAGGTTCTGGCTTTCAAATTTGCCCTGTTTTCGTTTAGTCTGGTGTTCACATTAATTCCCTTTTCATCGCCCTCAACTTCCTGAACTGCAGGTTTTATGTCTCCGATTAGCTGCAGGATTCATGTTATGCTGTATATTTATTGCATGACCTAATAACACTGGTTAGGCAATCGAAGCTTGAGGATTATTATTCATGTTTTTCCCTCTAACCTAGTCTAATATGTCATTTATGTATATCTTAAGAGACATCTTGTATTTTACAAGCACATTTTGTATCTGCCATCTGTCACTGCTTGTTCAAAACAGTCTGACATTCCAGTTATCCAACCAAGATTTCCTGCATGGAATCTGCTTGTCTTGTGACATTGTGTACCAGCTATTCGGTACAGAATCTAAAAAGCTGAAGGACATGAGCTTAGAAAGCTGGGCTTTTATTGTGTGCTGCATTATTAAGAGTTCTAACTTTCTTTGGCCATTTCTCTGTGTTGGCTTTTATGCTTGTTCATGGGTTTGTCTAGATTTATATAGTTTTGGAGTAAGAGTGACCAGAGTATAGTCGCAGCAGGCAGCATGCCTGAGCTGATTGTCATCAAGCATTTGAGTTTTGTTACCTTGTCTGGGCACCTAACACTAGAACCTGTAAAAAATCCTGCAATGTTTGAGCTCTGCTAACCAACCACGAAGCCTCAAATGGCCTCTGGTGCTCTGCTGGCTGTCCTCTAGTGTTTTACTGCAGCCAGCCAACCACTTTCTCGGAGTTTATCTCTGGATGTTACTGGCATTTAATGATGTCTTCATCCCCCCCAGGATCACTGTTTCATTTTTCTCACTCGTCCTCCCCTGGCTCATGCTTCGGCAGTCATAAATGGGAGCCAAACATTAAAATTAGGAAGCTATAAATTTCACTGATTTCCTGCCCCGCGTCTACCAAAATAGCAGAGGGAGGCAGTTTTAAACTTTTATCTCTCCCTCTGTTTTCTTCTCGAAATAATGCAGAGAGGTAAACACCTTGCCGCCGCGCCCTGATGTCATAATAATACGCATGCATCCAAAAGGTGGTGTGCATGCATGAAAGCACACACACACATAAACTGCTCACACACTTGGTTGTGAATTGCTGCGCCAGCTGTAGTCCAGTTGCTCATTAATCATTCAATCATGCAGCCGGGTTGGCAAGTGGAAACCAAGCAGACATAAACTCTCACACACTCTGGCCATCTCTCTCTTATTTACACATTCATACACATATACAAGCAAAGCCCCATGCCACTTCTGCGTCAGTCAACCCTGCCAGTGACAGGGCAGTCACTTAGTCCATTTCCTTTAATGGCTCTGTGATAAATGAGTTGTGTCGCCATAAATATAGCCTCTTTCACTGTTCCTTTGTCGTTCTCCTTCATTTATCCATCCGTCCGTCTATCTAGTCATCCACTGAGCCAGCCAGTAATTAATCTGTAAGTGCTATAATTCTGCCGTTAGACGGTAAGTAGGAGGGAAAGAAGGTGCAGGTGAGACTAATGTATGGGAAAGAAGAGATGGAGAGATTGCTCATGGGAAGGTCAAATGGAAGGAGTGGAGGAGCTTCAAAGACCATTTGAGATGTCATCAGGGTGAAGAATTATTTGGATGTGTCCTCATTTATTATCAGAATCTCAAAAGCTGCCTTTGTTTTTGTTTTAAAAAAAGAAAAGAAAAGAGACAAAAAAATGACCACAGAAACAAAGTTTTCAGAGCTAAATTTCACTTTAACACTTTGAGGGAAGCAATCCTGAAGTTTTTGTGTTTCACTGCACTCTTCTAAACACTGCAAATTCCTTTTTAGAATCAGCATATGAAGCAAAGAATGAGCTTCTGTTCAATGAATTTTTATCCTTGTTCTACGTATAAATTTCTAAACGGAAGGAGACTTGATGCAGCTCTGATTCAACATATATTTTTAAATGATTTATTTTGTCCTTTTAGACTTTAAGATTGCAAAGAAGGATATTACTGTCTAAAGCTCAGAGACCGACTATGATTTGAGGAGAAGCTGGAAAAATCTGTGCAGCTTCAAACTTACCTCATTGATTTTGTATTTGTAGTGTTACGAAGAGATGCATGTTTTTATTTATTCGTTTGTGAGCTAACTAATTTAAATTTCAAATGCTTATCCCATATTCCAGTTGAATGTGTGATTTTTGGTTTGTTTCTTAGCTTTCATATCCTTTCAGAAGAATATGTAAATGAAATCAGGATGCCGTATAGTCCTGCACACCGTAGGGGGGTTCAGGGAAACACATACACACTCACTCACACTCTTAGTAATGCAATTCCTTTTGATTATTCTCTCCTCTTGTTGCAAATATATTCTGCCCTTTGCTGCCCTTTTTGTGTGTCAGGCATGATGGAAAGGTTGCCTTTGATTTGTTTTGCAGTAACAGCAGCCATGTGAGAGCTGTGCACCATATGTTGACTTTTCCAATGGGTTCATTATAGTCTGCAGATAACCAAAGATTCAGCTAAAAAAAAAAATGCTGTGAATGTTCCTGATTACTGAAATAGGAGATTAGCAGATTGATTACTCTGCTGTTTTCATGCATAGCACTGTGCTAGTACAAGTTACATAAACAGTTACACCCTCAAAAGTATACAGCAGCAGCTAAGAGAAGGCGTTTAGGAGTGTTTTTCAAAGGTATTTGCAGAGAGCAACATGGCTATTATCTAACAGTGCTACCAATGGCGTCTGGGGCAGCGAGGGTGTTAAAAATCAATCATTGTTTATTGTGAGTTATTTTAAACAATAAAAATGAATAAAGAGCTCATAAAGGTTATTTAGTCCTGGTTCGCAATTCAAGGCCGTAACGAGCCTTAGGGACTCGTCACTTTAATATGTACGGTCGTCTTAAATTTGTCTGCATCTTTATTGGGCGTTTGGTAACAAGTCAAATGTTATTGCCTGCTGGTTATTTGTGGTGTACGTGCTGCGGTGTGCTTTTACATTTCATCAGCTCTCATCGCAGAACCTTTATAGAAACTGTAAATCGTGGGATTGATAAACATTTGATTTAAAAGCCTAACTCTTAATCCTGCCCCTTCTTATGTCCAGGTAAACAATAAGGTGGAGCTAATACCCAGGGAGTTCATTGATTGGATGCGTCTGGAGCCTCAGTCCATGGTTTGGCTTCCCGTCTTGCACAGAGTAGCTGCTGCAGAAACAGCGAAACATCAGGCCAAGTGTAACATCTGCAAGGAGTGTCCTATTGTTGGCTTCAGGTAAACACACACACGCACACACACACATTTAGGATTCAAGTCAGCATTTGTGGAGCATACCAAATAAATAAAGGTGATAAAGTCTGCAACTTGTAACAGGCTCCACACACACACACCAAATCTAGAAGTGTTCTGCATTGTTTTCTCCTGGTTGAGCATAAAGGGCA
Source organism: Apistogramma diplotaenia (assembly GCA_015052665.1). Lineage (NCBI taxonomy): Eukaryota > Metazoa > Chordata > Actinopteri > Cichliformes > Cichlidae > Apistogramma > Apistogramma diplotaenia. The sequence goes on along the minus strand of VOQJ01033955.1, from coordinate 80,478 downwards.
GATCTGCTCTGGAGGGCAGGCATTTATCTAAATGTCAGCAGCTGATACACCACTGACTAAATACCATCTGAAGGTTTGCAGTGGAACATGCACAAATACTCGCAAATACAATGACACCCTTATACTCACAAACATGCAGTGCACCACCACAAGCATTAGCTTTACACAGAGCTGATCACCCAGCAAATGATAGAAGACCACCCTGTGATACGTTCCTTTATGTGGTTACTACACTCACACAGTAACAACAAATAAAGATCAACAGGTTTGTTTAGTTCAAACCAAAAAAATATTTTCTACTGAGCACCCTAAAGACGCTTTTTTTTATGTTATTTTTGGGTGTTTGAAGATGGTATTAACCCCCTGCTACTAAGTGAGGTAGGATGGCAGGATTGCCTCCTTCAGGTAGCTTGCTTTGCCAGCAGAAAGCGAAAAACGCTCAGGCATTTGATGAAGCACACATCTCCCAAGTTGTGTCATTGATCGATGAGCGCGAGCGATAGTGGGAAGGAAAGGCAGGGAGCAAGAATGAAAGGGGAAGAAAAATGCATAGCAGGCATTTTGTGTGGTCTTGAGACATGACACCACCTGGGTTTCAAGTCATTTTCCTGTTCTTCTCAATATCAGTAGGTTTTAAACGAGCCTGATGCAAGGATCATTCAAGCACTGAGGGTCTAACTAAAGTCCTTGTAAACCGTGTTCACTGGAGTCTTGCAACAAAATTTTTTTACTTTAAGGGGATTTCACCTTAATGAATAAACGAATTAAATGAGGGCCACCTCAACACCTAAGTGAAGGTGACTTAAACCCTATCCCCATCCCCTTAATAGTAATATGCTTCGTGTCAGTACATAATGGCAAGTTTGACTTGCTGGTGTTATGCGCACTGTTGCATCCTTTGATGTATGGCACTCTCTTGTAGCTCATCAGTCAGCTAACCTTGGAAGAGCTGGAAAGGAGAGAAAGATAAAAGACTTAAGCTATTATGTCTGAATGGCTCCTGTCTCAATTTAGCTGTTAAATGGCCTTCTGGCTACAGCTGCTGCTGAGGACAACATCCCGACAGTTGTTGTCACATTGTTGTGCTTTGGTGAAAATCCAACTGTCTGTCACTCTGTCAGCACATTGTGTGTGTGTGTGTGTGTGTGTGTGTGTGTGCGCGCGCGCGTGCGCATGTGTTTTTGTGGGCACGTGAACATATTCATGCAGCAAAGACTGATAAACTCGAAGTCAGCAGCTCTCCAGGTGACACCGGAGTAGCCTGGAGATGAGTTGTGTTGTAGCGCTGCATATGTGCACATCCTGAAGACGTGAAAGACGCACACACGCACACACACACACCCCTCCCATCTCAACTTATCTCACTTTTCACCTCTCTCTGTCTCTAGGTATCGCAGTCTGAAGCATTTCAACTACGACGTGTGTCAGAGCTGCTTCTTTTCCGGGCGCACTGCCAAGGGTCACAAACTTAACTACCCAATGGTGGAGTACTGCACACCGGTAAGGAAGTCACACACTCTCATACGCGGGCACACGTGGACGCACGCCGTTCACTAGCTCATCTCATATCTCTTTTCCACATGCTCAGACATTCCACTCATCCATTTAATGAAAGCACACACATTCAGGGTTCAGACAGACTTTGGGCTTTGGCTACCTCCTTACTCATCTTTCATTAATACTGCTCTTTTCCTGATGTCATAAATTACTGACTCATGCTCTTCCAGCCCCTGAATATTCATGTTCTTTTTACACACATTAAGGAAATTCTGATGTATTGCAGCAGCACCTTTTATGCAAATTTTCATTTCCAATTTCTTTAATATCTTGCACTTAATGCATGCTGTTATTTGAATCTTCTGGTAATGTCTCATTCTCTCTTTCTTTGTCTGGCTCCAACCAGAGTTGTTTATTAAACATCCATTGTTTCATAGTCATTTGCATTCATCCGCAGCTAAAATGGTCTCCGGTCTTCTGGGAAGAGATTTTTTGAACTTGGCTGGGATTTTCTCTTTGACATTCACAGCAGCCTCGGTGATTAATTGTGATAGATTAAGCAGTAGGCTTAGAACCGTTTCATTCTGTGGTATTAGGTATACGGTTTAGGTCAGGAGGAGTCAGACTAAGCCAGACTTAAAAAGTATGTGGATACATCAATTCCTAAATCTTTATATGGTTCCGCATGTACATGATGAGAATCACCTTAAAGTAAGGTAGCATGAGGGCCTAAGATGTTGTGGGAAAGTTTGCAGCACACCATGATTAATGATTAATGCAAGTAACTGGTAAGTATTTGCTAAATAAATGTTCGAATTAAACAGACAACCAGTGTTTAATAATGAAGGTAAGATCTTAGCAAACATAAGCAAACATGTCAGATGAAGCTAAGATTAGAAACAGCCCGAATCAAAGAACACACAAACTTGTTCACGTCACATGATATGGACGGACCTTTAGTGACCCTAAAACATTCATTGGGGGTCAGAGAGGAAATGTTGAGCTGAGTGTTCTGATTGAATATCTGGGTGCCCCACAGGGCCCCCTGACAGGGTAAATATGGTGAATTTTCACACATTTTGCTTAATTGCAGAAAAATTGTTCTGTAACCTTTTTCCCATGTTTCAAAGTTCCCATGGTTATTGGTAATAAAAATAATACTTGAACATGAAGTTTGCTTTGGATTGAATCCCTCTTTCTGTACCCCTAATGCCCGCCAAACAGCAAATCTTTATTTTTTTCCAAATACAATTTTTTATAAGCAAGAGAGATTTGTAATATAATTTTTTCAACTATGATGTGTCTACAAGCTTCAGTGTGACTCTGTAAACAGATTTTTATCCCCTCACATGGCCGTTGCCATCTCTCTGTCTTGTTCCTCAATCAGCACTCCCAGCAGATCTCTGCTTAATTGGAATTTATATGCACTAACAGTAAAATACTTGAGGGTATTTTTTTTTTATAGTTTCTCCCAGAAAATATTTCACTACAGCTACACAGAGGAGACGAATATTAGAAAAGCAAGGCAAGACTGAACATTGCTCTTCTCCTCAATTAGGATCTAACACTTGTGGGTTGACTCTTTTCAGTATTGCTTAACGTCATACTTTGATTGACTCGAGTTTCTCTCGACGTTTCTCATTTCTCTCTTTTAATTTGCTTTTTCAATTTTGTAAATGGAAGAGATATTGACTTCGGAGGAGTAGCTGTAGGGAGCAGTGATCACTCTTCCCTGAGTTGAAATGCCCAGCAGCTGCCTCACCGACTTGACTTTGAGAAAAGAAAAAAAACATTATTTTTACTTTCAGCTGTGCTGCAGCAACACACGCTTCGTCTGTTGGTTAATTATTAGTACTCAGCTACCGGGTAATCACTCGAGAGGTTACTGATTCCCTTCACTGGAAAGAAAAAGAGGGAAAAAAAGGTTGTTTCCCCTTTTGAATTCTCCTTTTTTCTTAAACTCAAAGGAGATTTTATTGGGATTTTTCTCAGTCATCTGCACACACGCACAGCATCCCATAAAACGAATGTAAATAACAAGGAATCAGCCTTAAGCTTTAGCAAAGGTAATTGAAACTCTAACTGAGATGTCATTTCAATTGATTTGTTCATATCCATGTGTAGCTGTTCTTCTCTGAGAGCCACAACAAAGGGAAAGTCTGCAGCGCACAACAAGCCGTGCAGTCGAGCCAGACAGACTTAGATACGACTGAACTCGAGGGGCCGCGCTCATGCAGGAGATATGAAGGCAGATCTTGCCAGAGGGACAGTAATCAGTGTGGCAGAGATCTGTTTTGTTTGGGTGAAAAGTGATGCTCATGACAGCAGCCTGAAAAGTGCAAAAAAAAAAAAAACAAAGATTAAATGAATATTTTACGTTTCTAGCCACAGTGCTCAGTCTTGTGCATGCTAAAACAGCTGCAGCTCCGTGTTTGTGTGTGTGTGAATGTCTGTGACAGCAGCGTAGTGTCCACAAGCTGTTCGGCAATGTGTGAGGATAAAGGGAGAACGGATGGAGCGAATATAAGAAAAACACCTGGTGAAACTATGTTCTGCTCAATCGCTGACGTACAGCTCACAGCCAGATCAATAAAATATCACGACGAGAAACCTTGAAACTCGACTCCGGGTTCGTAAACACTTACACATCCAGCTTCAAGGAGCTTTATTGAACCTCAGCATAGTGAGGACTTGCAGGAAATCACCCAAATCTTGAAGTTGCAACCTGAAAGGAGTCTAACAAAAACTCATCTCCTCGTCGTAAAAGTTTCCATCTTTTTTAAAAAAAATCTCTTTATTTCCTCTGAAACATAGCAGCTTCATACGTAATTATACTTTTTCATCTTCCCGTGCTCTGAACAAATTGTGTTTCAGTTTTATGCTTTTGAAAATATCAAATCCGTATTGCGGAGACTCACAGATTTATAGTGGCTTTGGTGAGACTCACTGCAGTCATTTAATAAAGCAGGTTTTATGATCTTTGACGTACTGTTTATTTTATGGCCACAGTATTGTTTTCTTTTATTATTAGCTTATGATTTTTATGGGAGTAATGGCTTCATATGTCTGATTGGTTTTGTCAGCGATATATTAAACAATTTTGGACCACGATGTATTGATTACTGTACTTTGAAAGTTTTGAGCTGTCCTAGGAGAATATTGTGTTTCGGTCTGACTGTGATTGCCTGTGTCTCCTCATTTTATTGAAACGTCTTGACTCGTCTCCAGCTTATATCTGCTCTCTTATAATGTAATAGAGGCAGTAGAATAAAAAATGCATGCCTCTCAAGCCTCTCAGGAAGGAGCTTTACACACACACACACACACACAAATTCTCCTCCAGCTTTAGTATAACTCTTCTGTAATTGCTGTAGGTTTGCTCAAGCTACCATCTTAAATTGTGTGGATTAGTCAATAAGCTGAGTGAACTCAATAGAGTCTGTTCATTTACGCATATCTGTCAACTGTAGGAGCTGTGTATTTGCCTGCGCGTGTGTGTTTAGCAGTGGTTGTCTGCATCCTTTGGAAGGGATTTTCTCTCCCTCTGGTTAGAGTCTTGTGGTAATTTGCTTGCATGGTGGAAACCACTCCTGCAAGAGCACCTCTACTAAGTATTTAATTAGCAAACACATTCTCTTCCTCACAAATGCTTATGCTGTTAATGCATGCACAGGAGAGTGTGGAAATCCATGAACTAATTACACACTACAATAAATAATATGCAAACTCTCCCTAAATCCTCGTGTGTTTTTTTTCCCCCTCTTATAGACGACATCAGGTGAGGACATGCGTGATTTCACCAAAGTGCTGAAGAACAAATTTCGATCTAAGAAGTACTTTGCCAAGCATCCACGGCTTGGCTACCTACCAGTACAGACAGTTTTAGAGGGCGACAACATGGAAACGTAAGTAACTCATGAATGTTTTTAAAGGTGCTTTTGGATCACAGGAACTTCTTCATGGTTCCTGCAGATCGGGCCTTCCTGTTTCATGTGTCCACACTGTAGTTAAGGACTATTAAGGCTACTAGAACCTTGATCTAAGGGCATTATTTAGTACCTGCAGTGCTGTGCAAAAGTCTTGAGCCACTGCACATTTCTTTATGTTGTGCTTGCAAGGAGCCAGACTTGAACTTTTTTTTGTTTTTTAATAGTCGTAAGCGGTAGTTCTCCAGGGTTTTGGAGCTCTTTGAAAGTTTTTCTTTGCACAGTGGCTGCCTTTCACTTCTTTTCAGTCCAGTCCTACTACCTGACCATTTTCGGAGCGATGTTTTTTTTTGTTTGTTAAGCCACTCAGCACTGACCTATGAATCATTCAAGCATAAAAAGGTACCAGTGTTGTTGTTGGAATTATCTCTTTATAATTCCTCCCGGGTTCGTTTATGAAAAGAGACTTTGGCAAGGTTTTAAAGATATAATTAACAAACAGTTTATTTAACATAATATTAATTGTAAATGACACAATGAACAGATATCTGGACTTGTTGGAAATGATCTCACCCTC
>VOQJ01033955.1:53569-64619 GCA_015052665.1 Apistogramma diplotaenia | reverse complement strand
GGTGAGGTTAGAAAAAAAAAAAAAAAAAAAATTAAAAAAAAAAAAAAAAAATATAAAAAAAAAAAAAAAAAAAAAAAAAAAGAGTATTTGCAGCACAACAGAGGAAAGACACATGGGATGGATGGTTAAAGCCTTTGAGAATCTGCAGTGAAGAGGAAGCGAAACATCAAACTTCACTGTATTGTATGTTGTATCCCCTGCTGTCGTGCTTGCATCATGCGGACCGCTGCTCCCACACTTCACCTTCAATCCAACCTTGATGCTTAGAATAATAGTTTTGGGCAAAGAAAACGTGCTGTCGAAGACTCCGAAAAGCCGCATTTGTCCGCTTTCAATGGGAGGACAGAAGAATAGAGAGACAAAAGCTGTTGGCGAGCAGAGGGAACTAGAAAGGGAAGTGGATTTATTTTTCGCTCAAAGCTTTCATAATGCGGGACAAACATATTATCACTCCTCCTCCTCACTCTCTCTTCTGTGCTTTGTACTCGGGCCTATTTAAGAGAAGGAGCCATTATCTTTTCCAGCTCTACAAAAACAACAACAACAAAAAAACACCATAGATGCTTGACACGGAAAGTGTGCAGGGCATTAATGAAGTTGGGAAGATTGTGGTTCGATGAAGGCTAATGGGTTTAACAGCAGAGGGTGGGGGTAGGCGTTTAGTATGAAAGTCAAAGTTGTACTCTCACTCACTCTTACGGCAAAACAAAAGCCACAGTCTAGAACAAAAACTGTGAAAACGGACATTTGAATGGCTGTAGATCAACAGATGTTAATGCGTTTTCCAGCATACATTGTTGTGAAGGATGGTTTTGCATTAGTCAGCATGGTGCACCATAAAACCATCATTTACGCGCTTCCAGTTTCAACGTACACAGAGTCGTGTTGTTCAGCACAGCATGCGTTTATGTAATATCCTTTTTGAAGCTATAAAAGCCTGCTTTAGTTACTATTAGCTTTAAATGAATAACCAGGCTCTGAATGCGCGGCATTTGGGCCCGCTGTAAACTGAAGTATTTCGGCTTGCAGGGTATCACTAATTGACCGGGAAAATTTAGTCTGTCCGCGGTAACATTTGACTATTAGCTAAATAATCTTGAATTCTCCTCTGATGGGAATTGGTCCACATGAGAAGCATAATCATTATAGTTGCCCTATTTGCCCTGATTTTATTTTAGAAAAGACATGCCATAAATGTCCACTTAAATGCTGCTATTCTGCAGCCAGTCACTCAGTAGTTGTAACTGAAGGTTTTTAGTAGCACTATTTTCCACATCAGTGGGCCCGTTAGTAACTTTGAAATCTCATTTAAAGCAAAAAAACGGAAGGCATTGTTACACAGACACCACTACAGTGAAGCAGCCCACTCAGCCACACGTCCCTCTCGGCTACGAATTAACTCTCATTCCCCTTCCTTTCAAAGCTTTTGGTTTTGAGTGTTTTATTGTCCCCTCTTTTCTTTTTGTAAGATTTACTTTTTTTCCCCCTGCCTGTAGCTGATTTCACCAAAGCCTCTTTGTCTATCACTACACTCCATCTGGTGATTTGTAAGGACACACAGTCGCAGAAATGATCCCAGACGGAGCTTACGAAAGCATGCATGGTGTAACATGAGTCACTGCGTTTGCCTATTAAATGCATGTTTGGCTTTTGGCTGGAATTTTCAGTTCATGCACTCATTTCCAGCTCTGCATTGATATCAATGATTAGTATGTATGTGTTCGTGCGTGCACATGTGGCTTTCTGTTTCACATTGCTTTCATGTAAAAAGGGAATTCTTAATTAGGAAGCTAGTGTTGCCTATTTTTATTTCTGACCCTGAACCAAAGCTGCACGGCATTGTCATCAGTGCCTTAGGACATCACCGAGGAGCGAGACTCTCCACTTCCCCTTTTATTGCCGGGCTTTATTGTTTGGTTATCTCTGGCTTTCCAGTCTTTTTCCCCCAGCACTGTCTCTTTTTCTTGTCTTTCATATTTTGCCCTTTATTCCTGTTCCTCTCCCTTTCATTTATTGAGCCCTTTACTTTTTTTTAAGCCACCTTTCATCCTACCCGCTGTCCTCCCCTCTTTCTCCTTTCTTCCTTTCATCACTTTCTGTTGTAGTCTAATCATGCTTTACCTTTGGGCCCAGGCAACCTTCAGATTAAACACTGCAGGGTGTTAAACATTGAAATAAATTTTTAGATCCCCGCATGCAGTAACAGTAACCTCCTAATAAATGAACTCTTTGGACTTTACACACAGAACTCAAGGTTGGAAACGTTTCTCAGCAGGGGAGACGAATAAAAGATTTGTTGCCTTTCACCATCTTTCATCCTCTCACTTTGTTTTCTCTGGTATTCCTGATTTCCTTAACCGTCTTTCTTATATTTTCATCCGTCTTTATCGCTCACTGTTTCTCTCTGAGCTTAGCTGATCGTGGCTTTCAGCTTGAGAGGAGCTGCTTGCTTTGTGATATGTTAGGCAGGCGTTGGGGCCCAGAGACCATTGTTGTAGCGGCATCAACTCTAAAAGTCCCCTCAGGCATGTCCTATGCTCTCCCCCCTTACCAAGCATGGAATTCATATTCACTGCAAGTTGCATCAACAGTGAGCTAATATCCTTGGCATTCATCACTATTATTCACATTTAATTCTTCTGCCACACTGATGCTCTATTCCTCTGTCATCTCTATAATTTCTGGGTGTCTTTCTCTTCAGCCAGTCCCACGCTGTGTAAGCCTCCAGTCTTTTCAGTTCACTTCCTCCTTCTCCCAGGATTTCAGAGCAGGTGGTCTGTGTGACTGCTCTACCGCCTCTAGTCCCCATTTTTGCATGTAATGATCCCCTTCCTGCAGTCCTCTGGGTTCCTCCTGCCAGCCATAGTGTCCTGCTGCAGCTTTCTGTTGTCAGGGACCCGCCTAATTGCTCACTCAGTTTTGTGCACTCCGGTTCCTGACCCTAGCAGACAACATTGCAACCAGTTATAAGTTTTTCTACAGCAAGTAGCTCCATCCCCATCATGTGTCGGCCCTGTCACAGCAGACTGATAATTCAAAGAGAAGTGCGGTGTGTGTGTGTGTGTGTGTATGTATTGCTGCTTGTTGCAACAGCATCTGTGCTACAGTCGACTTCCCGTCTCTTTCTGCTTTCTTTGTGCTGCTTTTCAATAACTCAGTGTTTCAACATCTTCAGCCTTCAATCACTTAGTGGAACTGATGAATAACTGCCCATACATATGCCAGAATCCCCTTAAGTTTCTCAAAGACTAGGAAAGTTCATTTAATGTGCAAAAGTTAAAGTGGTGACAGAAGAGGAGGAGCTTTAAAGCTAAACACATGTCAGACACCAGAGGAATAACACAAAAACACATGGAACAACAAACACACAGGGACGACAGACACCTGAGGACAAACCGCAGAACGACGACGCAGACTGGTCACAACACTGGGAATGAAGTCAAAAACACCAGGGACCAGAGACATGACAAAGGACAAGCATGGAACATAGACCATGGAAGGGCAGTGTGAGGAAAACACGAACTTACACAATTAAAACAGAACACTTATAACAAACTAAAATCATAACTAAACACAACTGAAACATAAGGCACACGGGCCGAGGATCATGACACAAACAACGTATGGCAAAAGCGGTATAAAATAAGAGGCCAACTCCTGCCGCTTACAGGAGTTCATTTCCTTCAAAAAGCTATAGAATGTGTTTATTTTACTTTAAAGGTGAGAGCAGAAGGGCTTAAAGCATTGTGTTCACTGCTTAGAAAGTTTATTTCATGCCTCTTTTATCACTGGCGTTTAGATGCCCTGAGCTGGTTAATGATTAAAATTTTTGGGTTTTCTTTTTTTTTTTTTTTGCCCATGCGAGACTGGATGTGTTTCTGTTATGTAAAATTGGTCTATTGAAGGCAGCGTTTTGGGTGAACTCACTTTTGGATTTCCTCAAAACAAAGTAACTTCTATACAGTTTTTTAAAGGTTATCTTATTCTGCAACCTGTTTATGTTTCACTATTGCAATTTTCACATCTTTCCAACAAATCTTCCACATATATTATCGTAATGTGTACAAACCAAGATTAAAATCCTTCTCAGTCCTAATATTCATTCCCATCTGTAAATCAGATTTTTAAGTAACAGTCTACCTGTGTGAGGGTATGTGGTTGTCAGGTCTCAGGCTTCAAGGCAGACTGTTTTTCAGAATGAAGGTGACAGCTGGGCTTTGGCAAGACTCGCCACTTCTTTTCATATCACTGAGATGGCACATAAAGAGAGAGACAGATAACCACACATACAGTTAGAGAAGCAGCTGTTTCTCCCTCCTTCCCTCCATATCTTTCCGCTGTCTGCCGGGCTCTTCTCCCTTCTTCCTCCATCTCCTGCAGCCCCCGCTCATTCCAGTTATCTGATGGTAAAGACTGACACATCTTTGTTTCACCGGGGTTTGTGCAGCTTGCAGCACGGCGCACCTACTGTAGCCAGGGATCGACACGGCAGCTAACACAATCCTTGTTTAGATTTGGTGCTGATTTGGAAGCTGCCATTCATGTGTCTCACAAAAGTTTACATTAGCCACTGCATGCTTCGAAACGGCCTCTGACCCTCTTAGTTCAGCTCCTATGCTTGCTGTCCCAGTGTGCCAGTTGTGTCCTTTGGTTATACCGGTATATAAATCTGAAAGGCTGTAATGGCGTACGGTGCAGAGTTTGGCCACAAACGAAGGAAATGAGTCTAAAAAGATTAAAAAGCCTTTTTCAGACTAAACTCTAACTTCCTGAGCTCTTGTTTGGGAATCATTTTTAATTTCTCTGAGCTGTTTTGGATTAGTTGGACCTAATAAGTTTATACACTAAGCGTCCTCTTTGAACAAGAAGTCATTCATTACATAGTTGCTATAGTTTTGTATTATACAGTTGTGGTTGTAAATTTACATATAAACATCATAAACATGAATGTCATGCTAATTTGGTGCTTTTAATCATTTCACATCATATGGGAACAGTGCGTTTACTTTACAGACACAATAAAGTCATCCCTAACGAAGTATAAAATTGTATTGAGCAGAATAAAATATAAGTTGCAGAAAAACCGCTATGTAATGTCCCCATGTGAGGATGCAGGAGCTTTCTAATTTGTTTAAAAATGAATTTACTTTTTTTTTTTCCAACAGTGGTCTTTAAATGTGTGTAGTTTGTATCTGCTAATGCGTGAAACAGAAAAAAATATTCCAGTAAACTGAATTATTGCACAAAATTCACTGTAAATAAAGCCAAGCACACAGAGAGAACAGATGCTAATCATCTTAAAGAGGAAACAAAAAAAAACAGAATTCCAGCTTGTTAATATACCACTGATTCCCAGCCAAAGAGGTGGGCAATCAATTTTCCCAAGAGGCCAAATGAGAAACTGGGATCTTATTGGTGTGGCCCTCCACAACAATCCCAGGTTCTCATGTGGCCAGTGTGTAAATACCCTGAAGAGGTACATCTGCAGTAGTCAGGAAGTATGTGCAATAGTTAGATTACCTTAGAATTTGTTTCATACACACATGTGAATGAAACACAAATTACAGATCAATTTAGGATTTGAGAGGCTCGACCAGGATTAAGCAGAAAAGAAAAGATTTAACTTAAAGTAACAGATAAACAGTAGAAATGGGGTAAAATTGATATTTTTAAAAAGGGAGTTTATTGCTGAAATAGTATGGCTAATAGTTGAAATTGCAAGCTAACAGTATAAATGAACAACCATTTCATGCAGTTTGCAGACTCGCACTGTTTCTGCAGGTGCTGCTCTCTGCCGTTACAGAGCAGAACTGTGTCATGGTAATTTCCCAGGATTCATTCAACGTCATATCCAAATATGCTGATTTGATATAAGCAGTTACCATAATTCTTTCAAATGGCAAACGCAAATGGCTCCTCTCTAACTGAACAGAATGCGAGTTGAACTGAGTGGCAGGGAATCAAAAGTGTGGATTTCGTCACTCATCACCAGCTCTGCACTTTCCACAGGGATGATGAGCATGCCCTGATCCTTCAGTACTGCCAAACACTGGGAGGGGAGGCCTCTCCTTGCAGCCAGCCTCAGAGTCCTGCGCAGATCTTACAGGCTGTGGAGAAAGAAGAGCGCGGCGAATTGGAGAGGATCATAGCGCGTCTGGAGGAAGAGCAGAGGTAGGAGATTGGAGATGTGGGGGAAAAAATGGACAAACTTCAAAACTGGCAAATCTTATTTAAGTGGATAATCATATTCTTGCTGATATTAATTAAAGTTATTGGTTGGTTTTTAATAAAAATAATAAAAAGTGAATATAAATATATAAACTGCGGTTTATCTGAGCTTCCTTGATACACTTGCTGTTTATTGATGGCTGTCATTCACGTACATGTGCAGAGTTGCACTCCAGTGCTCTGCATTCAGACACACACTTCCTGCACATCTCACACGCCAGCTCCAGTACAGAGACCGAGTGACTGCGCAGTCTGTTGTTGTTGAAATGCTTTTTCCACATCCAGTAGCTCGACTGGAGTGATTTAACACTGATTACACACACATGCACAGGCAGACGGAGCAAGCAGGGGAGAGGGCTTCGCTGCTGGTCTCATAAATGCCAATTTAAGTAAAGTACTGCAGCTTATAGTTCCGCACTGAGAGGTTGGGGAGGAAGTGCGGCAACAGATTTGGCAGGGGGTGGCCTTTATGTTTGGCCATCCACTTTGGATAGAAGAAAGAAGAGGTAAACATGAGTGTGGTATTTTGTGTGGTACCCCGCTGTGGCGGGGTTTTTGAAGGTTTAAGTGTCTTAAGAATATTAATAACATTGTGTATTTACCCAGGAAAGACCACACAGGAGTGCATATTGCCCTTATTTGGTGTTTTGGATAGAGAGATTGTAGCTCTCAACAATTTTCCAGCTGATCAGCTGAGTTAGATTTTTCATTTTTTTTTGCTGCCAATGTGACAGCATGTGCTTCACATAAATTTCATGCTCATCTGTGCGTGTGGAAACATTTCTTGTTCCTCCACTTATTTTTTCTCGATTTTCATTCAGAACACTGCAGAGGGAGTATGAGCAACTGAAGGAGCAGCACGGGCAGCGAGGCACTCCTGCGGGAGGCCCCTGGGAATCGGAGGGCTCGTCTGCCCACCCCGACGAGGCAGATCTTCTAGCTGAAGCCAAGCTGCTACGACAACACAAAGGCCGGCTGGAAGCCCGCATGCACATCTTGGAGGAACACAACAAACAGCTGGAGTCTCAGCTTCATCGCCTCCGACAGCTACTGCACCAGGTTACATATCACGCCCACGGTTTTATCCCCAACTTGGGGTTACTTTTTTGTTTTCTTCCTTTTACTGAATGACGCACAAAGTGAAAAAGTGATTTAAAGAGCATTGCTGAGGAGGCTATTTGTAGAGAGAAATAGCTGTAGTTTTGGTGCTTTGCAGGCAGAAAACATGGAGTTTCTAAGAAATTAATTTAAAACCTAAAGTAGCATTGTAATACAGCAAATTCATGCTGCAGATAAGAGGGCTGGTGATTACTGTCTTATGGCTACCTTGAAGGAGCAATTTGTAGCAAAGCAGAGGAATTGTGGTTTTCACAGGCATTATAGTCCCTTTTGAGCCCAGCAAATACACAACTGTGATGTAAAGTTTATTTTCCACATTAGCTGTCCTTCCTCTCAGTTCATTAGGCTTGTTGAGGAGCAGCAGGGCAGTAATCACGGTTCACAGACTCACTCACGCACACCAGCTGGCAGAGTTCTTTCAGAAAACTCAGGAAAAAAAATCATTAAAAATGTTTCAAGTAAAGAGATTCGTTCAAAGTCGAGCACCACAAGTTTAGAGTTGTTAACCCTAAAATCCACACAGTGACCCACTTTTATCCTCAGTTTGTTTGTGCCTTTGAATAACACAAATAAAAATGCTCATCAACAGTCAGATTAGATCCTAATCACATCATTCCCATTCCACCCAGCATCCATCTCCAGTCTCCCTATCAATAACTTCCAGATTTGTTTATGCCGACCTAATTGCTCACTGAGGTTGGATTGTTTGTGCCGAGTGAGAAATGCGCAGCCCTCGAGCCTCGAGCAATCCTGACAAAGCAGAGTGAGCGCACGTGGGGGCAGGTACTGGCTCTCCGGGAGCCGAGAAGCCGTAAACATGGTAATAACTCATAACAAACAGGAGGCAGCTGACATGACTCAGCACATATTTAACGGAAGATGATTAACATTTGGACAGACAAAGTTTTAGTGCAGCACTCTCAGTACATTTAAATTGTCCTCCAGCAGAGTACAGTAGATAGAATAGTTAACACACTGATTTGTACTTTTTCTTGCAGTACAATGATACAAAGGTGCCAGATATTGATATTATTTTTATTATTGGAACATACAGGCACTTTAAATACATTGACTCACTGATTTGACTTACGACTTCATGACTTCACCAGTTTTCACTCTACAGGCATCATTTTGCCTGAAGCTCTCGTCAAAAACTTTCCACCTCAAAGCCAGAAGATGCACGTTGCTTTGATCTGTAGGCATTTGAGTGAGAGGAATGCCATCGAGGTGCTTCACAGTACCATTAGAAATGCAATCAAGAAAAGAAAAAAGAAAGCAGAATTAACCTGTTTTTCCATGTCGCTCCCATGACCACATTTCTAACAGCAGGATCACAAAAACTAAATGCAGATCTGTAAGGGAGCTTCTCGGATTAAATATTAGTTACGGTCCGGAGGATAAAAGCAATTTTGAGAGAGCGCCGCCAAACCCATTCCAGAGATATTTTGAGCTGGTTACATTCAGTCACACGGAATGCTGTCACCATGGTAACTAACTCCAGCTTAACTGATACAGGTGGACGCAGTTGACAGCTGATGACCCGCCACTAGTTTGAAATTGATCGGTCTGATGGGTGGGTTTGAATTTCCTCTTTTTTTTTTCTCAACATCAAGTGAGGAGAAACAAAAACGCTTTTTTAAAGTCAGCCATTAAAGTCAGGGTCAGATCACACTGCACTTTAAAGGAGAATCATCCCAATTTGAAGTATTTAAGCTGTCATTCACAAACTCACTCACACAGATGCACTCACACAGCTAGAGAACATATAACAGTCCCAACCCCTGACAGTGACCAACAGGGGGGTATCAGGTGTGTCAGATTTTCCAAATAAAAGTCCTCAGTTTCTTTGACCAGTGTGCTCTAAATTTAGTGGAATTAAAAATAAAATAAAAGCCTCAGCATAGTTACAGGAACTGAACAGTATTCTTGAAAATTTTTAGTTTAGCTATTTCTTGAGTGTTATTAAAATGATTTAATGCTGTGAAATTTTCAAAAATAAAAGCCCCCCCCAGTCATAGATGAATTTACATGCTTTAGGTGGCACAGGTGGGTTTTTTTATGTTTTAAGTATCAAATGAATCTCCCTTCAACTTCCTCAGCAAGCCTATTTACTTCCAACCTTTTAGCAGCAAATCACAGCTTAAGTCCAGCAGTAGCAGCAGTAGTCCCACTGCAGTGTTTTCAGTGCACAGTCTTGTTTGAATTACTACTTTGTGATTTCCCCATGGTGTCTAATGAATGTCAGTAAAGTGAGCCGAAAGGAAGTGATTACAAAAAAAAAAACCCATAATGCTGAAAGGTACCAATTTAGGAGTTTTCTTTTTTATTTAATTATACTGGTATTGGGACGTGTTCTATAAAATTCTCGTGCATTGTATCAGGTATGACAGAATCCAGGTGTTCTGGGTAATTTATTGTGGTGTTTGGAAATTTCCAGCCCTTTTAATTTGAATCCTATAAAGTTCCTATAACTGTCCGACAATAGTCATAAAAGCGTAAAAATGCTTTAAACCAGCCCTGAAAGATGATTCTAGATATGGTTACTATGGTAGACTGTTATGTGACATAGTGCTGTATACTTTTAAGGTACTGCATCTCTGCCTGCACTGACTTTGGCCTTGTTTAGACTTTCCATCGATGCTGCCACATGCTGCAGTGGATTTATTCTGATGCTGATTGTAACAGACAAAAAAAAATAAAAAAATCCAGACATAAACGGCGTGCACAGCCATACCTGCACACACACACAAACATCCCCACACTAAGTGAGAACTACAGTTCTCAGTGTGTCCCCGGAGACCTGACGATATGTCAACACGTCTTTCCATCAACTGCTGTGTTACTGCCAAGCTTCAGAGTAATAAAGCCAGCCCGCCTGATGGCACGCATTAAATTCACACTCCCGAAGGCTGACCAAAGCCCTGACCTGAGCTATTCTAAGACGAGCCTCGAGACAGTTGGTTGTGCTCCAGAGACGTTTCCAACATGTTAGCCTTCACTAGTGCTAGGGGCGCGGGGAGATGAAGGAGGAGAGGAAGAAGAGAGAGTGGAGGGGGCATTGATTTACTTTCTTGAACTTGAAAAGCCAAAGGGAATGTGAGATTGTGCCGTAAATGTCACTGGACATGAAGTGTTCACTTCTGAGCATCTGAGAAATTGCTTTTTCAACAGACCTTTGACATATTCAGAAGTATTTATTTATCTTATTTATATTTATTTATCCTTTTATTTGTGGATCTTTACATCATAGTCACTAAAGGGCAAATCATTGTTTAATAATAAGGTGAGGGTAGGGGCAGCAGAGCAGGGACATCACGGTAAAGAACAGCGATTAAAACAGGCTGAATATCAGCACTGTTAGATTTATGCATCCACTGATATGTGTTTACTGTTCTGTTTCACTTAAGTTAAAGAGCATGTGCAGATATTTTTTATCCTCGCACTCGCCAAATATCATCAGGATATAACCTTTGTTAAAGAAACAAAAAAAAACATGCAAATGTTGATTGAGGGCTTTGAATGTGATCCATACTGTACCATGTTAAACTCAATTTGAGGTGTTATCGGGCTTGTTTGGGAATGTTATTGTACACATGACAAGAGCCTCGTCGTGCCGCCGCCCCCCCCCCCCCCCCCTCCTCCCCTCCCCCCCCCCCCCCTGTGGGGTGCCCCCCGTTTTTATGATTGTTTGGAGAAGGACCAG
>VOQJ01033955.1:36937-53549 GCA_015052665.1 Apistogramma diplotaenia | reverse complement strand
ACAAATGACAAAAGCCCCGTAGTGCCGCCGCCCCCCCCCCCCCCGATTCTCCCTCGTCTCCGCCTGCTGCTGTGAAGCACGACTAATTTTGAAGTTGTCAAGCAGATGCCAAGTGGAGCAATTATATTATAATGTCTGAATGTTCTTTTTTTTCACTTTCGTCTCTCTGTGCGTCTCCATCAGCCCGATGTGGATTCGAGGGTAAATGGAGTGTCGTCCCCCATCGTGCAAGACCGAGGGCCACTTACTGAAAACTCAGGTGAGACACTCCAGCCGGAGAGGACTCGGTGTATTGTTGTTGTTGAGTTTTTTTATATAGGAAGATATGAGTCCTTGGGATTCACTTGTAACTGTTTACAACATTTAGATAAAGTAAAAGTATGACCATTGCTCACAACATAGACCACAATATTTACTTTCCTGCAAATGGAAACCATTCCCCACTGTGGTGCCATGTTAAAGTGTGTGTGTGTGTGTGTGTGTGTGTGGTAACTGAAAATCAACCTCTCTGTGCCTGCGTGCATGTGTGTTCAGATGAGCTGCTGGAGTCCCACAACAGCAGCTCTGACCTGGCAGATGTAATGGAGCAGATTAACAACTCCTTCCCTGCATGCAGTCGTAAGTTTCCCAGTCCTCCTCCTCCGATTTCCCACCGTGTCTTCCCAGCCGCTGACAGCATCATAAGGTCACATGTCAAAAGAAGACAAAGTAGAAGGAGTCTGTTTAACTAAAAAGCTCTTCTTCCACGCAGTCCTGATTTCTTAGGGTTTGTTTTTTTTTTTGCATATTTGTCACACTTAAATGCTTCACATCATCAAACAAATTTTAATACAAAACACAGTTTTTAAATAATGTTATTTATTAAGGGGAAAAAAGCTAACTAAACCTGCCTGGAACCTAGGACACATGCTGATGCGGCAATAATTTACATGACAGATTGATTACATGATAAATCCTCACTGTTGAGTAGCTGGGACAGGAGGATGTTTGGCATTTTGGCTTCAATCATCACCGAGATGATTAATGAGTTTTCAAAAGCAGTTGCCATTTACTGTAATTGACTGTCATTTCACCGGATGGCCTTTTTACATTTCAGCGCAACAAATGGCGTTTGTAAGATTTAACATTTCTGTCTTTTATTAAACCATTTACATATTATTGTTAAAACAATATTAAACAGTATTTAACTTGGCGCTGCAGTGTATTTTAGGTTTGTGGAATAACTGAAATTGCACATGCATGACATGAAAGTGCTTGAGTCCTTGTATATTCACAGCATGACACAATACAGAGGCCTCTGAGGCACCTTTTCCTACTGAAACAGTGCACACTTGCTTCTGCAGTAAACAGCAGCAGCAAACGATGGAGAAACTTGAGGCTGTGGAGAAACGGTGGTACTTTTCTGGCATAATCATAATCTACAATATCAACAAACTCATAATCCGCCTTTTGATTTTCTTGCCGCCTCTCAATACTTGTATTGATCCTCGTGTCACCTTCCTCTTTCAGGCTCTCACGCACTCCTGCTCTGCATCCATCCTCTTCTTTCCTCACCTCACGCTGCCACTCAGCTGTATTTTGTACCTGCTTTGTGTGTTTTTGTGCCAAGCAGCTCCTGTGCTAATCACGAATTCAAAAAGATCTTGTCTCCTGCTTTCAGATGGTTTGTGTGCAGTCCAGGTTCCTCTGCATGCATTTGTCACTTTGCAGTTTTGATCCTCGTGCCTGCTGAGATGCACCCATCCTTAAATGCAGCCCTGATTGTTTCAGTGATTATCATTTACATTTGATATTTGATCAAAGCAGGAAGTAAACTTAGCACCTCATTGCTCCTAATAACTGAATCTGGAACAATATTCACATTTTTGGGGATGTTAATCAAATAAAAAATGAATTAAAATGTTAAAACATCGAACTCAGTGATTTTTAAATTGTATTCCATTTTTGTAGAGTCAAAGCCCCCCTAGGAGGGTGTTAGTTAAAAATCCATTGTAATCTGGCGCACGCTATTAGAATTTGGCTACTGCAGAGCTCCGAGACGCCGGGACTCAGCCGCTCGCCGTGCGTGCACGAGCACGTGGGCGGCGCCCAGAGGCTGACAATTTTGTGTAGACTTCTAAACGCTGGAACGAACCGGAGGAGTTCAAGTGTTAAACTGCTCTAATTTCTCTTTGTTTTGCCTCTCGCAGCCTCAAGCCTCTCCTCAAGACCACAGGTAAGAGGACGTTCTCCCATACAGACAGACACTCTCAGCAGCTCGGGGTTCATTGCTTTTGTTGCGGGACTGACATTTTGATAATTGGCAAAGGTTACAGAAGTTGGAAGAGAGCATGTTTTAGAGGTAATTACAGCTGCTGCCTCAAAAGCAGTCCCCCTCCAATGTAGCCTTCACCTGCATCAGCCCTCCACATTTGGTGGCCTGTGAGAAAGGGGCTGCTAATGGATCCCCGGGGAGTGCCATTAGCGGCTCCTCTCTGTCTCTCTGTCTGAGGCCAAGGTGCATTTTGGGACAGAGGTATTGTGAAAGCTGTTGCCACTGACCTCTTCCCGCTGTAATTATTTACCCTGCTCTGGTGTCCCTTGGTTCTGCTTCACGCCTCCTTTCCCTCCCCAGTATCTTTTTAAGCTGCTCAGCTTGTCTCCCAGCACGATAAGCAGTACTTTTACATGCCAGTTAAACTGCCTATTTTCTAAGAATCAGACATTTCAGCTTTTCCCTCTGTTGACCAATGCAGTACCAGCCTATCATGTAAGCAGTTTCCACCTCAAAATGTAAGTCTGCTAAAGCACAGCAGGCAGCGATGTAAACCGCAGCTCTTCTGTTAGTTTTACTTTTTAGTTCTTCTCACTGTCGGTTCGATGTTAATGATGTGCTGCTTACTGCCTGCCTTGCAGTGCATTCCTCACTACAATAATGCAATCTCATCTGCAGCAGTGTTACACAACACAAGCATTACCACATCAGTTGAATATTAGATCTAATGAGTTAATTTCCCAAACATCTTCCACTGCTGGCTTTTTATAGTCCTCGGCGGACAGCGTTCCATACACTTTCCTTTAAGTTTAACTAATTTCATTTCAGAGGAGAGCTCTGATTTGTAAAAATCTTCCCGGATTCATTCACACCCACCTCCTCCTCTTCCTCCTCGCTGCGCTCGTAATGGACTCTAACTGGCTTGAGGGACTGCAGTCCATTTACCAGCTTTCAAACCCGATTACTTTGTTCAAACTTCTGACGTTTCCACGCGGCGATGTCTTGATGAAGAGAAATGAGGCGGGCTCACCTGCAGCACTCGGACTAAGCAAAGTGACGCACTAAATTCCAGCTTTCTGTGGGGTGCACTCAACTGTTGTTTGAAAGCTGGTGGCTGATTCACAGTGTTTGATTTCTGTGTGTTTTCAGATGATGTGAGGACTGACCAGAAGGATGGAGACACCATTCCCAAACGAAATCCCCCGTCCCTGAATCCCAAAGACGCACAGGAGCAGACAACTACTTTCACCACCTTGTCTTGTACTATGCAAACTGTACATTTTATGAACTGTAGATTGTACCGAATTGAACATTTGTCAGTGATTTTTATTTGGGTATGCAGATGAGTATGCGGACACGGGGCTTTGTATAGATTCTTTTTTTCTGAGGGTGGTTTGGGATTTTGTTCTTTCTGTTGACTTTACTGGGAATCAAACGGTTACATTTTTATTTGTCATTCCACTGCTTTGTACCATCGAGCCCTGATTTGCTACTGTTTGTCAGTAAAAGTAGGCCCAGACTTTGTTTGGGGAACACACACACACACACACACACACACACCGCTCCCGGTGGCTGAAAGGATCGTTTCCAAATTGTAAATTGTCACCTCTCAGATCGCCTGGTTTGCTTTCCTATCTATTTTGTAGCATGCTTGATGTCAAGTTTCCCCTTTAAAGCATTGAAATGCCGGCAGACTTTGTCTCAGCTGCGATTTTGTTAATGTATACTTTTACCCCTTCTGTGCCTATAAAGTTTGTCGTTCCACGCGTGGAAGACGGAGGCGAGAGGCGATGCATTACTGTGGGATTGTGTATAAAAGAAGTTTTTGGAAATTATAGATTTAAATCTAAAGTTGTCCCGAATCTGGGTTTATGAGAGGCCCGCTGTTATCATGTAGAATAGTTTTTTTTAAAGAGATATATGTTCAGAAATCAGAGGAAAGCCATGATTGCCTTGCTACCTCAGACTCATAGACACAGTTTTGTTTTTGTGGTTCGTAAACTTGTCAATCAGTCGTGCGATCATTTACAAACATGAACAACCTGGTATAGATTTCTAAGCTTTAGCTCACTGTATTGGTGTACACTGCAATGAGGAGTTACCAAGTTTAAAAAAAAGTTACTATTACTGTACCACAATGGGTCTGTGGCCTGCTGAAGCTAGCCTCCCGTTAGGATGAGTAGTATTTTATGTTTTGTTTTTCCCCTCCACTGGCCTTCTAGCACTGGTCCCTCACTGCGTCTTGTTGTTGTGCTATATGCTATCCTGTAAAACTTGTGACAACACTACTATAACCTCCTCTGACTGTAGAGTGATGATGATGGTGATGGTGATTTTAATGATCATGGTGAACCGTACCACGGCAGAACTGTGTCGCTTCTCCTGAGGTATGTAAAATAGATGGACCACACTACATGTAATATGGCTACGTTGTTTTATTCGAAATAAAAACATTTTTATAACAAGTACACATCTCCTTATTATTCTTTTTAAATGCAATGCAGATTAATAACCTTGCTGATTCATAAACACTAATCCGATTCAAAGCACACCTGGTTTAAGGAGCATTGGGCTCATTACCGTCAACTCCTCAGCTGTCATGCAGCCACGGGGCTCATTATTTATCAAAGGAATTGATCACACAGTGAGAGGTTCTATCATCAGTGCATGTTTGTGGTGAGCGTGCTGAGCTAAAGCCGAGAACTCAAAATGAATAATGAAGCGCAATTAGCCTTTTCATATTTTACTTTTTTGCCTCTTTACTGGACCAACATTACTCTGCAGTATGCATTATTTCACTTTCCTCCGTGATTGCACGATGTTTTGCGCCTTCATCTTGCCTGGCTGTTGCTTATTGCTGGTTATGAATAAAAATCCGATCGGACGCGGGATGTCACCGTGATGGAAAGTCGGCTCATTTTATCAACCTGTCCGACTAAATTGTGTCTCAGCAGGAGATTGTCAGAGTTCTAGAGTTATTAGACCATGCTAAACTTAAATTGCTTGTATTTTTTGTTTAACTGCTCCCTCCTAAACTTGCAGTACCTGCTGTCATTCTTACCTCATCACATCAAACTTCTGTAATCCTGTCTTCTGTATAGCCCAGCCCATTGCAGGCATACTCATCTCTGATCAAGCTTTTTTTTTTTTTTAAACTGTCACACCTGGACAAATTCAACAAACAAGGTAAGAAAAGTAGTTGATTTTCCCCATGCTGTGTTCTTATTGGTATTCCCTGTCATCCAAGGTCCAGCAATTCCACACTTAATAATGTAAGAGTAGTCAAATGGTGATGTGCACTAATTGGATCTGAGGCTACTACATATTCTGGCTCTGCTCGCATCCTTTGGCACCCCCGAGGTGCTGTAATGAGTCTACCACTCCCACATCTGTAATGCACTGCAAGAATCAGCCTATATGTGGAGGCAAAGAAGTTCATAAGTTAGGAAGTAATATGCAAGAAGGAGATGTGCTAATTTACTTTATTATATCTCATAATAAAACGGAAGTGAAAGGGAATTTGGTTTGAATACTGAATTGGATAAAACTTAAACCAGGATCGTGTGACTTATTAGAAATCTTCCCAAAGCACACATTTTAATCCTGTTCGTCTGGAGCCGAGCTGTCGGCGCACCAGACTGTCAAATTCGAGTGAGGTACGGTTATTTTTTTTTGCTAGACTGAGCAAAAATGAGTTCATCATTATGTGATATCAATTTAAGTAAAGTTCAGGCTAAATCTGGGGAAGAATTAATGCTTGCTGTCCAGACTAAAAGATCCTATTTCAGCGACCCTTGGCTCTAATCTTTATTTCACAAAGGGCCTCGGTGAATAGATGGTGGTGGGGAAGCTTTGCTGTGAGGTGCAGTAAGATGTGCTAACATGACAACACATTTGCAGACTTGATATTTAACTGTTCTTTCCTCACTGCTGAGTGCTTCATGTTATGGATTATAAGTTATAATTTACTCAAGTGCAACAGCCGGATTTTTTTCACACCCCTGCATTATAGCAACTTTGTGAATAGTGTTTTCAAATTAAATTAGTGTTGCTGTAAAGCAGCTTACAGCTATTGGGGGAAGCAGAGAATGTTGCACAGTTGTTACTAAAGTTGTCCAACTTGGAGATGAAGTGTATTATTTCTATGTCACCCATTAATAACCATTATTTGCTCCTGCACAGTGTCGTGGTTCACACATTCACGTAACAAGCGAAAGGCCCCTGCTTTGATCCCGGGAGGAGCCACAAATCCCTTTAGCGTTGCATCAGGAAGGGCAACCAGCGTAAAAATCTGCCCAATCAAACGTGGAGACGCCCGCTGTGGCCACCCAGTGTGAATAAGACAGAAGCTGAGAGGAGCTTCTTTCTAAAACAGTGACCTGCTACAGAACCACAAACTTTACAGTAGTCCTCACACACTTTATGTGCTTTATAAACAAACTCCACAGCATGATCTGTTGTGCAGTGGATGCGTTTGTGCCACTTTCTCAAACAGGAGCTGTTTATTGTGTGAACACCGGACTCCACAGTCAGGTAACATTGTTACTTTTTTATGCCATTTAAGTGACTGCTTCTTTTTGTAATTGCTTCCTGTGAACTAACCGAACTAGTTAATGGATTTTTTTTTTTTGAACACTGAAGCCCACTGTGTTTGCTCATTTTGCTCAAAGCTTTACTGAAAAGAGATCTGTGTGAAGAAGGCAAGTGCCTGCAGATTCATTTCATTCAAATCCACCCGAGCAGTCTGAAAGACACCGCTTTCTTTCATCTCCAAAAACTTCAAACAACACTGATCTTGCTGCGGGCTGTCAAAGATCAGGCCAAATATGCATTAATGCAAAGGAAAGTAACTTAGCAATTTACCTCACCGAGGTGCAGACGGGAAAGAAAAATGGGATCCTCATAAAGAGCCAATGCCAATGAATGCCTTGCACTTCTCTGTTTTCTGTTAGCTCATGCATAGCTTCCCCTGTCCTGCATAAAAGCCTGCCACAGGTTCCTACTGTAGGTAGTGTCTAATCTATTTAATTTCCTCGTCCCCTTTACTCCTCTGAGCAACACCATCTGTGATCTGCTAATTCTCTTTGCTGTGGGTAAAAACGCACCACAGTGCCTCCAGGCTTTGGCCGTATGGCCTCAGTTGTCCACCAAAGCAGCCTGTTTTCCAGTGCTGCTGATGGTGCTGGATGGTTGCTTATTTATTTATTTATCTCTCTGCACATTTCTCATTCATACAGCAATGCTGGCTCGCGGATCAGTTCGACAGCTGTCCTCTTTGATCAGATGCTTGGCAGGCAGCAGCATAGCTGGTATGGGTGTCTTGGTGGGTATAGCTGCCCCTGGCACAAGGCAAGGACAGGGAACAGATGTTGAGGGGGGGAGGCAAGGACCTGTGTGGGGTATAGGATACAGGCTAGACCTCAGACCTATGAAGGGATGAGCAGGAGATGGTAGACTCAAATAAAAAAGGGGGGATCAGGAGGAAAGCTGCTGTGATTTTCTATTTTTTATCCTTGCCATCACATCAGCAGTGGAATCTCTCTTATGCTGACGCAGTTGTCCTCCGTGCAAAAGCTCCATCTCACACAAACTTGAGCGAAACTTGTATCCTAATGAACCTCCTGGCTTTAACAGTTCCCTCGCAGTGCTTATCTGCCGAGGTTTATTGTCCTCAGTGCACTTCAGATCCACAGAATATGCTGAGTGCACATGGTGAGTTAGCATTAGCTGCATATTATCTCTCTCGCTGACAATTAATTTTAAGGAGCTAACTGCACTGGACCCTCTGGCGGGGCATCGACCCAGGCTTTTCATTTTGGATGCTTTTGGGAATATTCTGGGCGTTTGTCCCATGTCAGCATTTTCACATGTTGGCATTTAAAGCAAAAGGAAATGGAGAGCACAGCCTGATATATCAAGTATGCTTTCTTATATCACTTTTCATTTTTTTTAAGGACTCAGCGTTAAGCGTCACCCTCTCCTGCCCTTGGCTTTTGTTAAAGCGTTGCCCTCACATTAATTTTCACTCATTTCTCTTTGCTTTCATTTCTTCTTAAGAATAATGTCATCCATCAGTCTCCCGTTTCCATGGCGCTCATGTTTCATGGCAGTAATTACATCCTTCTTTACATTCACGCGTCTGTAATGGATGCAAAGTGGGCGCACCTGTCCCCCCCACTTTCCCTTCGCAGTCACGTTACTGTGACACGCTTTCTGAGGCTATTTAAGGTCACGCGTGTCTTTGCAACAGGCTTGTGTCCGGGGAGACGAACCCAAACTGGTGTGTCTGAAATGGGAGCGATGGGAGGCGTGCGTGGAATTAGTCAGTGTCGTCTTTGTTTCTTCACAGCACGGACCATTAGCTGCAGGCGGGTCACTGACTTCTCGGGTTTTAGAGCTCTGCTGCCATCCCGCCAGTGTAAACCAATCGGGCCTCTTGTAAACGCAGAGGACTGAGCTCTGATGGAATTTCACAGGTATTTTCTATCAGTTCAGGAGTTTTTGGAGTGTCTGGAAATATGAACTGGGCCTTTGTTGCGTTGTGTATGATAAAATGAGCTATAATCACAGCACCCAATCTGATTTGTGCAGATTGATGGCAGTTGTGCGTGCGTGCGTCCATGTGTGTGTGTGTGTGTTACAGTTACAAAATGTCTCAGGTGTCCCCCCCCCCTACCCAGCCCCTTTACTTTCATAACCAGGGGCCGATCTCATGCTCATTACACCTCCGCGGCTGACAGGGTTTGGTTAATGCGTCACAACACTTTGCCACAACTCTGCTGTATTGTGAGTGAGAAACACGCTGAATTATTAAAACACTGCTCTTGGTCATGGTGCACAGACGCGCCAGCATGTTGATGAGTGCAGTACTGAATGTGGTGCCACCACGTCATAGTTCACGGTCCATATTTTGAAATTGGAGCCGGCGGTACCGAAGGCGCTGTGATTTTAATCAGTCTTGCGTAGTGATTTGTTGTTGTTGTTTTTGATATGCAGATGATGATCTGAATTTTAAATGGGACAAAAAAAAACCTTTTGGCGTGGAAAATGCGCTCTCGGGGTGTTTTTTTTTATGTTATTTTTTTTTGTTCATTGTCACGTTCTTAAAATGCCCCTGTTACAAGCGAAATGGGGGGAAAATCACGCTTTACACAATGTTCCCTGTGTTTGTAAAACAAAATGTGTCTGCCGGAAGCAAATTCTGCGCTGATTACACTGCCACGCAGGACAGGTTCGGTTATTATCCCGAGGATGTGTTTTTGAAATTATATTTCGTCTGTCTTTGTAATGGCTCTCTGTGTAGTCAGCCTTTTTTATCAGCTTTATTCAGCAACCAACTATGCACACATGCATACAGACAGCTAGGTGCAAACGCACAGATAATAGGCAAAGGACAAGAACAGAGGTTAGGCTGGGACAATCGCTATGTCGCAGTGGGACGTGATTATCTACGGGTATATAATAAAAAATAATGACACAAGTCTGCAGAGTCCATGCTGGCTGGCTCCCTTTCACACTGTCATAGCTTACTGGGGCACTCCACATCCATCTACCCAGCCATTGTCATTGGTAACACCTTTGGTTCATGCTTTATGGAAGCTCTGGAAATAAGCTGAGGGTGATGATGCAGTCACATCAGATGATAAAGTCCATGCGGCATGACAGCTCAGCTTTCTTTTATCTCCTGTAGACATTAATATTTCTTCTGGCATGGTGCGAGCTCCGGCGAGGGAGGTGTCATTTGTCTGTCGCGGAGATTACCCCCAAACTACAAAGGCAAATTTTCATGAGTCACGGCGGAGAAGTGGGGCAAGAGCAAATGAGGAAGTTAGTGCAGACTAATTTCTTCAACATTGCACAGTACGGCTTCGTCCTTGGCGAAAACTCCCCGAGTGACCTTCTCGGTCAAAAATCAGATGTTTCTGCAGGATTGCCAAGATTCAGCTGGATTAAGTCTCAAAGTGCTGTTTCTTGTGTCAATTAACATTAGATTCATAAATGAACTTTTGCCTGTTGACTCTTCCACGGAGTAAACTTGACTTCCCGGCAACTCTGAAAACTTTCCAGCAGCAGAGAGAAGGCACAGGTTGATTGACAGCTGGAGCTGAAGGATGTGTGAATGCACCAACACACCGAAAATACACTGCAGGGAGAGAAGCTGTTGTTGCAGGTTATTGTATTATATTATAGCCCACAATGTGGGCACATTATCACAATGTTACATATACGGTCTGGCTGGCAGTTCACTGCTGAAATGATGTTGGTCCCATATATTATAAGTCCAAAAAGAAGAGAGAAGAAGCTTCATTATTGAATAAAACTGAGACCAACTTTTATATTGATTTGCAGTGACCCTAACATAACACACCAGGTCCTCCCACTGTAGGGGTCAAGAATAATGAGCAGGGAGATCTGCAATAGTTGATTGCTCCTTAATTACCATCAGCAGTCAATGATGATTAAGCCTCGAAAGCCTTACAAAGCTTGTGCAGTGCAAACTCATGGAACCATTCACGTGCAAATGAAATGGACCTTCTAGCAGCTTGAAGTTTCTGAAAAAAGTTGCTCCACAGAGAGAGGGGCTTCATCAGATACATTTATTTAAATAATATGCATGTTCTTTATGACAAATGGGGAGCTAATGATCAAAACACAGCTCAGTGAAGCCTTTAAAGAGCCTGTCAAATTCAGCATCCAGGCTGATGTGAGGAACGGGAGCTGTCATGCGTCAAAAGAACAGGTAACTACGCTGGCACCCGAGGAACAAGGGAGATGTCAGTGAATTATGTAGGTAGGAGCTTGTATGAGATGTACTCATCTGACTTGTCGCTAACGAGTGTGTAGCGTGTGTGTATTTACAAAAACCTCAAAGCTGCAATTGTGCTTTATTGTTTGTCTTTTTTTCCCCCCCTTTTAACTACCTGAAAGACTGTTTCTCAATGAGCTCCTGTGACAAACCTTCGAAACACAAAGCCGTTGAGGGGAACTTTTCCCAGCAACAGCGATGAAACGAACTCGGTGCAAAACGGAAGAAAAAGCGAGGCAGTGTGGACGCTAACACTGATTCTTCCGTATAAGCAGAGATGAGGAAGTACTGTAACTGAAGCTGAAGAGAGATGGAGAGTCACGGTGACAGATCTCTGATTCAGCCCATTTTAATCGGTTCTTTTAGGAATAACTGAACATCAAATCATTTGTGATTCAGATTCTTCTCTGTATTACTTCCAGAAAACGAGTAATGCTTTCATCGCTCAGTGAGTACAGTTGTTTTCTCCTGTCGTTTCCAGCAGCTTCTGCTTTTCCTGCCATTCTGTACTGCCAGGGTAAACCAGCCTGTACAGTTATGCCTATTAACCCACAATCACACTCAAAATACTTCTCTATAGAGCTGTACTTTACTTCATATCATTTTTCTAATGATGAGAAAAGGAGTGACTCAGCCTGAGTACAGTTCTTCTGTAATATGCTGCAAATTAAGTTCTAAGAAAGTCTAACGAGCTTCGAAAAAGTGGGAAATAATGATGCAATTCCATTTATTTTACAGCGCCGCTCTGTAGCGTTCAGTGGTGGGAAAGAAAGATCCTGTGGTACTTTATTCAGACTCTGGGTAATACTACGCTGCTGGGTTACTGTATACTGCATCTTAACTTGTATGGGAGTAAAGTGTTGAGAAATGACACCACAGGGCTCAACAGGACAAACTTCATACAGGCTGCCAGTGACCCCGTGACCTTGTGGTTTTTTTTTAACTGAGGTTTATGGCACAGCTGCCTTTGAATGACCAACAAATGACATCATAATAAAGTAACAACAACAATGTTTGAAAAGGGCCATTAAATGTTTTATTATTTCTCACTATTGGGTCATTCATCAGAATCATTGATACAAGGCACCCAACGTGGTCTTCTGCTCCAAGGTTAGATATGCTGTGTCCAGAGATGCTCTTCTGCATACCTTGGTTGTAATAAGGGGGTCATTTGAGTTCCTATTGGCTTCTTATCAGCTTGAAGCAGTCTGGTCATTCTCCTCTGACTTCTGGCAGTGAGGGATTTTCTCTGAGAGCTGCTGCTCACTGGATATTTTCTCTCTTTCACACCATCCTCTGTAAACCCCAGAGATGGTTGTGTGTAGAAAATCCCAGCAGATCAGCAGTTTCTGAAATACTCCAGTCCGACACCAACAACCACGTCATATTCTGAGTGACTTACATCACCTTTCTTTCCCATTCTGGTGCTCAGTCTGAAGCCTAAATGTACTGAGTTGCCGCCATGTGATTGGCTGATTAGGCTGCTCGTTAAATAGGTGAGTTCACTGTGCATCAGTTCTGAATCTGAGCCGGACTCACAGTAGCGACACTGTGCGCTCGTAAATCCGTGGCTCCAGCAAATCAATATTTCACGGTAGATTTACACAGAGAAGGTGTGGAGAAGTTATGGATATGAACAATACTTCCTTTCACTCTGCTACAAATTTACTCAATTCTCATTACGAGAATCAGGGGAGAAGCTGCAGCATGACAGCCTTCAAAATAAAATGAAACTCTCAGGGCTGCGCTATCAGTTTCTCAGCTTCACCCCCTGCTCCCTCTACATGTCTGTATTCCATTATTCATGGATGACAGGCTTGCCAGGGAAAGCATTGCCCCACTTTTCCCTCCGTCCCCCCTCCGCCTCCCACCCCCTTTCTCAACTATGTGAAGTAAAACTGAAACCGATCCAGCTTCGGGCCCCTCTCTTGTGTTTCCTTGTAGGCTCTTTCCATCGCTGCAGTCGCAGTGAGAGTTAGCAGGGAATCCGGCTTAGATTGCAGTCGGAAAGCAGGTTATCCTTTCATAGGGAAGGGGCTTGGGATGACATGACGCAACACCTTGTTTTTTTGTTCCCAAATCCGCAGGTGAACAATAGAAGCTGTGAACTGGCATCGGCTGAACCAAAGCTGCCAACCTCGTCTTCGCTGCACGCAGTTTTCTGCTGATGAGGGACAAGAGAAAGTGCAGAAGTGGAGCAAAAACAGGAAAGCAGAACCCCCCCAACCAAATCACTGTTTACTCCTCGATTATCAGCGGCGTGGCCCCGTGTGAGTGTGTGAATCCACCAGTGGAGAATTAATATATAGATGCACACAGTTGTATTGGTTTATGTGTGCTTTGATGCGGGGAGCTTTGTTTAGTTGTGCGCAGCTGTTGGCCTGAACGCTGTTTACATGGAAGTGTATAGCTCTGGGGTTGAATGTGTATAAGAAATGTGTTCATTCTTTGCATTAATAATTGACAGCAAACATCTGCTTCAGAGACTTTTTGTCAAGCGCTGGAACTTAAAGCAGCAGAGGCATGAAGAGCTGTTCAATGTGGGCACCACTTTAGCCTTGGAAATAATATATACTGTATATATAAAAGACTTAAGGAAGAGAGGTGTTCCTGGTTCCCCTTTGAGGAGATTTTTCATTTTAACTCAAAATTTTTATGTCCCCTAGTAGGGAACTAAGAAAAAAAAATGTGTGGATGAATTCAATTTGCACATTAGCTGATAGTCTTCGAGGGAGAACTTTGATATAGATTTCTAGGGAGGGCTGTTGGAACATAATTTCAGCTTTGTAATTAAAATTTCATCAAGTAATGAAGCGAACCAAAGGCTAAATGAGCATAAAGGTTAATCATCTGTTCAATAGCTAGAAGGTCAGACTCTGTGTATTTAGGATTATGTGTGATATTAACTGTGTGTGTGTGTGTGTGTGTGTGTGCGGGATGCTAATATCGGCTGCGCTCTGACATGAAACTAATGGACATGTTAAGTTTGAGCTCTGACAAGCATTGTCGATTAAAGGTTAATCGTTAATTATTACAGCGTGCCGAAGACACCAATAGCACAGCGGGAGGGAAACAATTGTTTATGACCTTGAGAGAGCGCGACTGAGCTTTTGTGAGAAACTGGGAGGGAGAAGAAAAGAGAAGGCGCCTGAAAGTGTCATCTGTCCATGCACGTGTCTCTGCATGGAGACGGTCTTATTTCCTCTGCTAACATTCAGCTGAACACGGCGCATCCACAGTGCCTGTGTTCAAACCCTATTGTCTCAGGGAAACATTGCAGCAACCACCTAATGGTCCATGTCCATGCCCTACAATAATGAATGTCTCTGCATTCTCCTCGCTCTTGCTTCCCTCCATGTGCAACATTTATGCTGAAATTGTGTTAATCTCCCATTTTTCCTGTCACTCTCTTCCACTGATTTCTTCCATTTCTCTCCTTCCTGCCACCACTCTCCACTCTCTGCCTGCTTCCTCCTCACACTGACTTCATGCCATCCTTTCGCTCTTACGCGCAAGAACAAAACGCTGACAGCAGTCTCTCAGCGTGCTGGGCCAGCCCGTTCTCATTCCCAGGGCGTCCCATTCTGCCATTTTGTCAAAGCCACTGGCGTCTCCCAGATACCCACAAGGTGTGCTGTGACACACGGGGATTAGGTGTCAGTGAGATGGATCTTTCATTACCATCTTTCACATATGGATGCTCGCAATAGAGCCCTTGGCATCACGTTTAAATGCACTGGATAAGCATAAATTTCTAAAACCATAACTGGCTTTTACGAATCATCTAATCGAGTATGTTTTGGTGCTGAAACCTAGCCAATGAGGAAAAAGTAAGAAGTGAAACACAAACCCCATAAACGGGAGGCAAACTGCTGGACCAACTTGTGCCCTCCTCCACAGTCACTACTGCAGGCTTCTGATGTGGACTTGGTAGTTTGTTAAAAGATGACCTTTAACATTCAGCATCCAATATTGCTGCAGTTAATTTGCCAGAGCAACGACACCAAAGGAATCCTACGTCAGCGGCGGCATCTGATACAGCAGCACTATTTTATGCCCGGGGATCAGAAGGCATTGATTGGACTGCCCTGACATATGAAGTGTTTGCGTTTCTTTTATTTTTTCCAGTGGTCCAAAGCACATTGGGATCTCAGTAACTGATGATGTTTTCATAAAATTTTAATGGCCATTAAATATTCACACTGGTCTGACCAAACAAGCTATAAATACACTTGTAATTGATTAACTGACTTGTGATTGAACTTACTGATGTCTGGGAGCCTTAAATCCTGAATTTACAGTTATTAACTGTAGATGTTATTTGTGTTGGTTTCTTTTCCAGGAGCTTTAACTCCCGTGGTTTCCTTTTCTTTATTTATCTTCTTTTCTTTTCGCTTGCTTAGAGCTGAGAGGAGAGCAGTCAGGTGATGATCTCAAGTGGGAAAGCCTCCACACATGGACCGCTACCCCTCTGATGTGCCCTTGATTGACAAGTTCATTGATTAGCTGGCAAAACAGCCTCGGCTTTGGGGGTTTAGTGTTGAGTAAATGTGGTGAGTAAAAGAGGGCATGCATTAGCTGAAAGCTCTCATTTTTTTTAGATAATTCTTTCTGCAAATCTGTTCATTTCACTTCAAATGGAAGACAACTGAAATTACACACTGGTTTAATGCGGGAATTTGCGTCGCAGAATGTGAGCTCCTCTCTTAGTAATCTCCTCAATTGTTACATAATAATCCGCAGATTTACCTCCCTGTCCCGAAAGCTAATTACTCCCCTTGATTTCGAAACAAAACGTAGCCAATCGCACCCGGACAGCTCGGGAAGGAAGATGCCAGCTGCCTTAACGTGCTCGCAGTGTGGGGTCATTATTGATTTGGGCCTAATCCGTCCCCATGTGCGGGATTATCTCCTGCCTGACACTGTACAAAACTACTGTTTACCAAAGACAACAGCACGGATCCGAAAGCCCAGGTGAATTCAGTCACACCAGCGGCTAACGCTGATCCCCACTAATCCAGCCAATGACAGGGTCTGTCAGAGAGGGCTGTCATGGCAACAACTGGTATTCTGGGATGGAGAGGATAGCTTTTGTTAGGAGGGAGTGACCGGGGGGACAAAACACTGTAAAAGAGCCTGAGGGTGTGTGTGTGTGCACGCACATACAGTTACACATAGTTGTGTGCACACATTCTCATTAACTCTGAGGGTGAATTTTTACACATGGACATACAGCACCCCCCTGTTTCCCTCTTGGCAGCCACCACTCAATGACTAATAGTTTTTCCTGTGGTCTCCGTGATGAAGTGAAGTACATTTCAGGTGCTGCCTCTGCTCGTGTGTTTGCACCGTGTATTGTGCGAAGTGATGTGAAAACCTGCACACGGTGCTGTTTTGTTTTCCAGCCAAGCTGTTGAATAGCACGGGACTAACCCCGATGTGTGCTGTGCGCTGGGAGCCCGCTGCTTCAGTTCGATGTTTCTGTCAACAATTGTTTCATGCTAATGTGATGGTCTCAGGCCTCCTCACTGCCCATTTCACAGGGAGGGGGA
>VOQJ01033955.1:24113-34449 GCA_015052665.1 Apistogramma diplotaenia | reverse complement strand
CAAGGGAGTAAATTGGACTGTTAAGGCAAGCCGGTGGTACCGGATCTCTCCAATCAACACAGCTGCCACTGGCATTTACTCTTGCACTGGGAGTCCTCAAATGGATGATTTGCTATACTGCGACTGTTCTATTCTTGGAGCAGTATAGCAAATCATCCATTTGAGGACTCCCAGTGCAAGAGTAAATGCCAGTGGCAGCTGTGTTGATTGGAGAGATCCGGTACCACCGGCTTGCCTTAACAGTCCAATTTACTCCCTTGGCAAAATGCCAGAAGACATCACTTTATCTTTTGGATTCCCCCATCTCTTTCCTTTAATGGACAATTTATCTGCAATGTAGCCATTTCAGGCTATCTTGCTGCTTGGACTTAAAAAGGGGAATAAATTATATATATAATATTATATTATATTTTGTGTATAAACTATAATTTGTTGCCCATCACAGGCAAAACTAAATAGCCGTAGCCATTATGAGAAGAGATAAGTGTACTGCATAGTCATCTATCTAAAAAGGTTTGAGATGTGTGACTTTGTGTTAAGCTGGAGAGTTCATCAGCTATTTAAACACACAGTTCAGCTCTGGAAACATTCCTCTGTTTTCAAAGCCCCTTGTCTGGGTTACCTTGTGGAAAATCTCTGGCTAGAAATAGCTTATCATAACTGGCCACGCTAATGCTGGTAATCCACGGCAGCAGAGTAGAGACGGCATGAAAACGAGGTTAATTTCTCTCCCGTGGGAGCCTATAGATAACCGCATTACACTTCCCCGAGCTTTTCAAGTTTTATTTACGGCTGAAGATGTGAAAGAACAAAACAAAACATAAAACAGCTCAGAATACAAACTCACATTTCCAGCACACTCTAAGAAAGACATTAGATCATTCCTGTGCGGGTACAGTGAGTGGCTGCACTTCCTCCGTCTCCTGCAGCGCCTCTGTGAAGAACAACTCTCTTTATCTAAGGGTGGAACATATTATAATAACAGAGCAATATCTCATATTGCGTCTTGCGATATATTATTACATATTAATAATGCAAATCCAACAAATCAGATTCCAACAACACTTGGAGAACCGAAAAGTCACAGGAGCAAAGCAGCGCAGCAAAAACAGAGAGACAGAGAAACATAAGAGAGGCCTGGACCCTAACCCCCCCCCCAATGATTGAGGTTTCTGATCTGTCTTCCTCTGCACATTACTTGAGACTTGTCTGCCATATTGGATGTGATACAATCACCAATGGCTAGCTCTCACTGGATGAAACTGGTTGCTGCACCAAAAACCTCCTAATGATTGCTTTGGTTGCTAGCAGATCGCCATGGTTGCCTGTAGTTTCTCTAACTACCGGCTGAACAGTGGTAAAACTTGAGAAACGAAGACGGTTCGTCTTCAGAGTAAAACTTGTGCATCCAAGCTGCAGCTGACATGTTTCAAAAGGCGACGACTTTTTCAGCCAGATGGTTGGGGAATGGGGGTCACTGATTGGTCTCTAGGCCTGTGTAACTGGGGCTTTAGCAATTATTTCCCAAGCAACTGTCATCAACCCACTGCATCCAGTAGCAACATTTTTCCCTCATGACAGCTGGCTCCCAGATGGCCACTGACTGGTCTCTAAGCCTGTGTGATTGGGCCTTATTCATTTGATCCTATGTGACACCAAGTTAATGTCAGGTGGTCACGTCTGCAAAACCTCAATACACCGAGGGTCGATTCGGACTGCGAAACACGAACTGAATGAGACACAAGTGGAAACTGAATCAGTGAAATGAAAACAAACCAACAACGATCAGAACTGCAGATAAATCAAACAGAAATCAAAGCTCAGCAAACAAAGAAACACAGGCTTATGAACCTGTGGCTCTGGATGAATATGGATATGGAAATTCTCACTGAACTAACTTTTGTCAAAATTCAATTAAAAACAAACACACTAATTGTATTTATTTGCCGTGTGTTGCAATGCCAGGAATTAAAACCCTAATGTACAGTATGTTTGTATAACGATCTTAATACCAAAATACACTGGTGACCTGGTGACATCACAAGTCACAAATAAGCTGATGAACAAGAAATTCCAATGAAGCCTCACAGTCAGGATGTTGTTCATCCTTTGTTACAAAGTGTACAACAAAACGCAAACAAATGGTGTGTAGAGTAGAGTGATATTTAAAATATTTTATGCAGAAATCCCTAAAATATTTAGATTTCTGAGATATTTGGAAAGTGTTCCTGTCAAAATGAGATCCCAGTATTACTAGATGATTTTATTTATGAGAAAATAGCAGCTCATAATGTTAAAAAAAGTTTACTGTAGCCCTTCATAATCCGGCCCGCAGGACACTCCTGCAGACTTTACGTTTATGTGCTCTAAATTGTGTTTTGAAGTGTAAGCTGCAGTCGTCTTATGTTTATTCTCTTTTTCTTTTGGTAAGAATTTCCTCTTTGTTTCCTCTTCTTCTTTTGTTTCTGCTTTTTGCATTCAGAATAATAGGTTCCATTCTAACATTTGTGGTGCAATTTCTTTATTTTTTTAATGAAATGTTACTCAAAACAAAATGTCTTTGATATTTGAAATAAGAAATAAGATTGAGAGGTTAAATGACTCCATAAGAGAGCCCGGGCCTGCTCTGGGGGTCTGAGGCCCTCGGAGTGCAGCATATTCATAGTATAAACTGGGGGAATATTGTTTGTTTTCATGCTGAAATACATTGCTTACAGTTTAGTTTGTTTCTTTTTTCTCATAAAAACTTTAACGGTTGCTCCTTTCTGCTGTTATGTCTATTAAGTATTTATAGGTAAACAAATTTACGCTGTATTTTTTGATGAAATACAATAAAATTCCATTTAAATCTTGGGTTATTACACCCTTAGTCATGGCCTATATTATAAAGTCCTTCTACAGCTTTCTCATGCGCTGTAACAGCACACCGCAACTATCTCACTACTTAAATTGTTGTATTAATCCTGGTATATCTCTTCTGTGGTATATGCAGTGTATTCCACACTGCACAAACGTGATACTATTCAAAGGATTTTGAATTTTACAGAAGGTCGGTGCAATTTGCACATTCTGTTCTGTTTGTGCCATTTTCATCTTCTAAAACGAAGAATCTTTTTAAATGCATTTTATGCAGTCATTCGGCACACAGGCTGATTTACAGCCAGAATAGCTGCAGTGATTGTTTCCTCTCATTTCCATTAAAAATGCCACTGCCTGGTATGAAAAAAAAAATGCAGGTTCTGGTTAAAAAGGCACCACGAATTGTTCACACTCAAACAAACTGCTCGAAGAGTTTAAAGCACCGAAACAAAAGCGGGTTTAACACAGCAGTGAGTTTTAGAAAAAGAGCATCATATTTATTTTATTCATCCGTGCATAAGCTCTGACAGTCATTTCAACTGCTTTAGAGTCAGACAGATTGCTGTTGGGTTTATTGATATTTTCATCATGTCTTCTCTATATGCTTCAACTTAATTCCTACGCCATGTGGTGCCCTTTGTCTGCCCAGCAATGCCATGTGATAATTTAGATCTGTACCTATTGTCTGAACATGGTCGCTGTGTACCACTTTGCGGGTGACGTCGATGACGTCACTCTACTGCGACCATGTTCTCAAATAAAAGCAGACGGTAGCTGCTGGGCGGGCAGAGATGATCATCTTCCTGTTATGACGAGGAGCGGGGAATTCGTTTCTGCTCTGAGTTCGCAGGGAGCGTGGTTGTTTCTCCTGTCGGCAGTCGTTTGCTTGGAGTGAAAAACTGTGTAGCTGTTTGTTAGATGATGATACGAATCCATCAATTGCTTCCATTAAATGTCATGAATAAGTAATTGGAATATGATTTCTGCCACCGTTATGGGGCAAACTATGAGCAAATTAAATTACACTTAAGTGGCACAAATGAAACTTTCATATTTTTAATTACATCTATCTATTGTGTCTGAGTCATCAGCCACCCTATGGGCCACAAGAGGGAAATAAATAAATGCCCAAGATTATTCTCTCTCATCAACATAATCTGCGTGTCTACGACTTCCAATCACGACTAGAATTCTCTGAGCTCCTGAGAATGTTTGTAGAAGCAGTCTGGTGATTGAATACTTTTGGCAATATAGTTTACCTTTGCACTGTGAAGACAGGAAGGAGCTACTTATTACAATAGCTTTGGAGTGCTCACTTCAGACATCACAGTGGCCAATAATGGGATTCCTCAAACCCTCAGCAGCCACTCTGAGGGCCCGGATAGAACACCAGCTGGCATCCGCCCCATTAACAGCCACAAATAGGTTACCAATGCCACTTTTGGACAGTTTAATGAGATTTTGTCAGACTGGGCCAAACGCGGCCAGCCACCCGCCTTCACTTTGTGTCTCTGCTGAGATGAAGCGAGGCGGCAAAATAATTGCCGGTAAAGGTTTCACAAATAGAATGAAGCATTTTCACTGCAAACAGGAGCCGCCGGTAAGAGCGGGACTAAATTACAATGCCAAACCATGCTCTAATAAAGTGCCCTCATCCTCACAGACGTCCTTTCCCCCTCTATTTCTAAATAAAAAGTTAGTTCCACCCACTGTATGAATCATTTTAGGGATGCTTTCACACTCGCCGATCCATATTGTGCTAAAACAGTCTTATGAGAAATGGTTGCGAGAGGAACATTAAGTGCCAGCAAGCTGCCGCTGCTATAGTTTGCCAAAGTGGACGAGTCAATAATGACCTCAGCTTTTGTGAAGTGAAACAACTAGTGTTTGTTATTGAGGTGTTCTTTGTAACTTGTATTATTGTCGGGTCTTTACCTTACACTATAAAGCCCCTCCAGGCAACCTTGTGTGAGGAGTTGTGCACTTTTTTTCTGGTATTTTCTTTTACGGGATCAAAAGATGAGAGAAAATGTAGCTTAATTAATCTAAAAGTAAAAATAGTGAAGTACAGAAACCAGTAATACATGATTTCATAATTTTTTTCTACTACTCTCTAAAACAGGATACATCTCTGCATGCAGCCACCCTTGGAAATCATTAACCCAACTCTAACACCGACTCCTTGCATTCACAGAATTTTAAACTTTCATTCTGAGGCCAAACTGCACCTCACCTGTTGTGTCCCTCTATATACAATGGTAACCTGGAACATAGTTCACCAGCCTAGGAAATTTACTATTTTTGCATTATTTTGGTCCACAGACTGCATGCACATTGTGTTCAGGCCTGGCTGCACAGAAATTTCTCGGTGCCCCAAGTTCATGTTTTCCTGCAGAGTAAAAGTAGACTCAGAGTTAAATTTCAAGTTTGCTTCATTGCGAGTGACTGGATAAATTGCTTATCCTTTTCCTGGCCTGAGAAAAGGATTGCATTTATTGTAAAGGTCATTTACTACCAGCATAGCTATTGGATTTCACTGAACCTTGCCCTTTTCCTTCTCCTCTCTCACAACAAACACAACAAAATGTATATGTTCACACATACACGTGTCTCACACGGGAAAATACAGATGCATCCTGTCCACTACAGTCATATTTGCACAGAAGTCTGCAAGGGAAATGTTAGCTTTAGGAGTGACAAGATGAAAAGAAGTAGCCTGGCCCTTTTGCTGACGGGAAGTGGGTATGTACAGCTGAAGTTGTAAACACTGATGAGCACGGAATGAGGAATCAAAGAAAACATTTCATGCAGAAAGTGTCTGGAGGTGCTGATTGTACAGGAGAGAAGAGTTTGCGTCTCCATAGCGGCAGCAGAGCTGGGCGGTAAAGGACTTAGAGTTCTGCAGAGTCACAGCATTTCTCCATGATCGACTCACCCCTCATGCTGTCACGTTACAATCATAACCACGTGTGAACCAGAAAAGAAAGAAGACACGCACTCGTCTGACATTTCCCTCCCACTGAGCACCTTGTATGCATGTGTGAAGGGGACAACCTGTGCGCTCATCATTTAACCTTTTTTTTTCCAGAGCTTATCTACTCCTAATGAACACAGCTACTTGTTAATTCTTGACAAATGGACACAGGGTTCCCTAACAAGCGCAGAGGCACATCTATTACCGGCTTCACATATTCACCCAGCTAATGATAATAGGCAGAGCGCTCTAACGAGGGCTTGACTTACAGGATGCTTTACTGGATCTGCTACCTGCTGCAGAATTACTGTAATAAAAAGTTATATTTCTCTCTATTTTCTGTTCCTTTCAGTTGTATTCACGATAAACACAATGCGCCTCTTCACGCTTCTCCGTTTTTGACATTCTTTCCTCTCGATGCAATAATGAGTTGCAAGCCTGCTTGAGTAATGTTAAATGGGCCTTGGTGATGTAACTGGGGTAATACAGGTTCAATTACTGCACGAAGTGCTCAAAGTGAATGCTAACCAGACGTCTTATTCACCAGCTGAACGAGAAATACTTTGGAAGACGGAAAAATCAATGTGTCATTTATATCCAGACCGAGGCCTTATCTGCCACATGCGGCAATTCCAAATGAACCAATTTACCTTGATATTTGAAGCCGAAGTCAAACACGTATGTCAAACAATTTTCAAAGTCTGCATCTCCAAAGTGAGCTTTGACCTGTGCAATTATTCAAGGTGGAATGGATTCAAATTGCCCTCTGATGAGAGCGGCACAGGCTTTAAGTAGAGAGGGTGATTGTAGGCAGAGAATGTGGAACCCAACCAGGGCAGCAGCTGGGTGCAAAGAGAAGAGGATTCAAGCGGAATAAAGAGATCCTATTTGTGGCCTGAGGGCGAGAGCAGAGCCACTGTCCGGGAACAAAGGGGCAGCGCGAGGACACTGACACGCTCACTCCTGCTTTCATTACTCCGTGGTTGGAGAGAGGGCTCATGCGCACTGACAATCAGACACTTGTGGAACAATTAGCAGAAGCCTTCACTCTAGCTTTTAGATCACCGTCTCCTCCGACCTGTGCTCGTGTCTCCTCCTCCACATGCAAACTGCAGAAAACACTTTCAATTTATGCAGAAGTCATATTTTTATGAATCAGGATTTCTTTCAGTGTGCAACGCCAGTAATCTCACAGCAATGTTGCAAAATCCGATAAAATTGTTCACTCATTCCAAGCAAAATAATTGCAGTTTGTTATTCGTTATTCACGAGCCATTGAAATGAACGTGACCACGCGGTGTTTCGGGTGTGCAGGTGTACACCAGTGGAATTTTACTCTTAGTGTGGAGGACACAAAAGATAAGTTTAACAAACTTACTGGAGATAATAAGTGACGCAAGCTGGGCATGGCAGGATAACTCAAGGCAGCTGGGGAGTCCAGGATAAAACTAACTGCATCCTGCAAAGAATAATAAGAGCAATGCAACACACAAAAGAAAGAGAGAAATACACCCAACAGGGGCATGTATGAATAAAGAGGAGAGACACAAAGTGACAAAAAAAAAAGTAAGACACAAGCTCTAATACAGAAGTAGTGCACGAACAGATGACAGATAATGACAGGAACATAAATACAAAAGGACTAATAGACTAAGAGAAAACAGATGAATGTTGTCTAGAACTCCTCCTCTAAAAAGGATTATGGACAATTTGGACTACTTCACAATTCCCCACTCCCTCACCCAGCTCACAAGTAATTCTTTATGATTGAAGATAATTCTATGATTGATTTAAAGTTGATTCTGAGCATTGAATTTTGAGTTAATTAATAAAAATGATTTATGCAACCACAAAGGAAGGAAAACGCACAAAGCAGCAGAGACGCAAACATCAAAGTCAAACAGGAAAAGGCTTCATAAAGTAATATGGAATGGCACAGTGATAGAGAGACAGACGGGGACACACAGGAAACACAACAGGAGCCAAAGGAAAACAGCAGACACGGTTGAGACCCCGACAACCAGGGTG
Source organism: Apistogramma diplotaenia (assembly GCA_015052665.1). Lineage (NCBI taxonomy): Eukaryota > Metazoa > Chordata > Actinopteri > Cichliformes > Cichlidae > Apistogramma > Apistogramma diplotaenia. The sequence goes on along the minus strand of VOQJ01033955.1, from coordinate 26,588 downwards.
TTCATTTTTTTAAATAGCAGCGTCGCGATAATGATGCGGATGGTGGTCAGCAGTTTCTATGCCGACTGATATGGTGGTCACTGTGTGAAAAGTTACAGCTACTAAATGCAAGATAAGATGGCATAAATAGTTTAGTTTATACTAAGAAACTTGAAATTCACTCACACTGATGTCCAGTAATCTCGGTGCTAAAAAGGCTGAATATGTGGAGCATATACGTTTGTTTTATACCAAAAGGATATTTCCAAGGAGACTAATTTTCTCCATGTCAGTGAGTTGGTACACTGACTGGCTTTCTGGGGCTCGCTGATTTAGATGTTGATTAAAAGTAGCATTACAGAATTGCACAGCACAGATGAGCATCAGTGGGGGAAAATGAAACTCTTGCATTGAGTCGGTGATGATATGAGATCGATTTGGCTTTCGGATGATAATGATGAGCAACCTTTGCTTAAGCTTCAGAACTGCCAGATCAGTGGTTTCTCAGCTTCCTGCTGTTTGCATTCACCATGGGGCATGGAGCTGATGTCCTCTCATTAAATGGGAAGACACGGGATGTCTACTGCCAGCGTTAACAGCGGCATCCAGCATCGGCTCCCGGAACATATTCGGAATCGGGTCTGATTTCCTCTTTGGAAACCATAAAATATGATTTGTCATATCTATTTTTTCTCTTCCACCCTGGTTTCTGCGGAACATGATTGAGTATTTAAAGAGCCTGGGGATAAACAACAGGCTTGACAAAGACATCAGGAATATGCATTGCTGCAGAGCGCTGACTGATAGGATGCACCAAGCGGTGATTTGTCCCACATGCCAAGATGGAGACAGTCTGCCAAAATAAATTTCTTTGTCACATCCTTTGGAGGAATGTAAATGTTAAAATATAGAAGCATTAAAACTAGCAGCATAGTTTAACAGGCTGCACATGTAGGCTCTTATCTTGTTGGTTTTTGAAGGCCGAGAGAAAACACAAACGTTCACGTGTGGTCTTTAACAATGTTGAACTTCACAGAAGTTAAATTGTCTTTCTTTTGAAGGACTTTACTCCTAAACGCTTTATCTGAGTCCCTTTCTTTTCGTTCCAGTGGCTCATCCTCTGCATCACTCTGGTTCCGTAATCATTCAATAATAATAAATGTTATTTATGTGGCACCTTTGAAAGCAGTGTTTATAATGTACTTTGACAAGCAGGTGAGAACAGAATACTCAAAGTCTAAATTAAACAGAAAGCCAAGCATGAAAAATATATGACACAAAATAGATACAGCAAAGGAGCAGAAAAGCCCAGAGACATTCACAATGCATAGCTGGATTTAACTGCTGGCAAAATAAAAAAAAAAATGTACAAGATAAAATGTTGAGCATTAGTGTTTGTTCTGTTGTAAGGCAATTTTCTCGCTGTCACAACAAGATGCCTGTTTGTTCCTGATCTGCTTTTGTTTCGTTTTTTTCTGTGGGTTGTCTCAGATTGGCAGAACACTTACTGTAAACAAGCCAAGTGCAATACCTAAAGTACAGTAAATGCAATTAGACGGATCAAGGAACAATATAATGTACACGAGCACCGTTTCTTTCCTGTATTTTGTGTGGAAAAAAAGAATAATTGAGCAGATTCAAAATAAAATGATCCATAATTTCAGATAATTTCAAAGATGACATGTTGACATTTCCACATAAGATTTTTTGAAACATTTACTGAAGTTATTATAATAACTCTTGCCCAAAATAACTTTTTTTTTAAAATCAGAAATTTTCCTTTAAGCTTTAGTTTCACAGCATTCAGAATTAGTTTAGGATCACTGATACACCCTCTCATGCGTGCTATCATCCAATCAGCAGCAATGTGACAAATATGCAGTTTATAAAGCAGTGCAGATACTTTGGACAGCGCTTCACTCCACTCTATGCTTTCTACTCTGCTTGAAGACTTTAAGTGTTGTATATAAACTGCTTTCTATCTAACGTTCCCACTCTGATGAGCACATTGGGACCAACCTGGGGTTCAGCTTCTTGCTCGAGGATACTTTGGCACACAGATGGGAGCAGCCAGGGATTGAGCCACAACTGAAAGTGGCTGCAATAAAAGCCAAGTAGAACATCTCAAACAGAATTTAGTGATGTCCATGATTTGCAGACATCAAGCAGTCACTGAATGCAAAAAAGTAAATCCAAGAATTTAAAACAATCCTTATAGTTCTGTTTGTCCATTTAATTTTGACCAAAATTGGGGACAATGTATAAAACTGTTAAACCACCTGAATTAAAGCTGAAAGTCTGCACGTTCCACTGAGGTTTACAGTGAGTATGCGAGGAGCACCTGTGAATCGGTCTAATTACTGGTGCAACAAAATCTAGCTGTCGTAATTGTTCAGCAGATTTTAATCCAACATGTAGTGAAAACAGTATTAGTAATGGGCAACTCTGTGTGGGTACACACACACACACACACACACACACACACACACACACACA
>VOQJ01033955.1:3903-17483 GCA_015052665.1 Apistogramma diplotaenia | reverse complement strand
TACACCGCACATATATGTGTGTGTGTGTGTGTGGTAGGTGGGTGTGTGTGTGTGTGTGTGTGTGTGTGTGTGAGAAAGCGATAAGTTGTATACTCAGGTTGAAAGATTGACACTGAACAGAATGGAACTTTCTTTTCAGAGGACACAAAAATACACGTGAAGTCAAACAGCGCAAACTTCTTTCTGTTGATGCTTCATTTGCAAAGTCATCATAAGCCAGTCTTAGTTTGCACGATTCGACCGTGGAGGTAAATTCTTCAAACGGCTCATTAACTACTGTACGAACGTCACCAAAATCCCTCCCTTAATATGTCAGCTTTTTTAACAGTATATGACAACTTGCGGTATAATATTAGCCCCTCTTGCAAAACTAATTTGCCTCTGAATATTGCCTCGAGGTTTTGCAATCATATTCCGACTCGACAACCAGACACTGATGCCTCTGAGGTGCTGCCTAAAGGCCCTTACTAATATCTTCCGGGATTTGACTGCACAAATATATTCCTGAAGTAAGTTCGGAACACCTGGCTAAACCCCCAGAATAGAGACAGGACTCATCTACTTTCCATCTGTCTGGCTGTGGGGTCCAGATGTGCTGAGAACAGTAGATGAGTAATGAAGGGAAAACAGAGGGAGAGAAAAAAATTCAAGAGAAAAATAAGCATAATGCAGAAAGTGGAATAATATGTAGCTTTGATTATATTCAAATAAAAATGTTGTTGCAAGTGTTTTAAACATGGTTTCATAGTTGTTGTTGGGGATGTGTGCTATACTGTAGCTGACAGTGTTTTTCATCATGGTCTTAATGTATCCATACTGGCACACATAGTTCATGCTGAACACTGATTTTCTTGTAAATATAAATTCTGCCACTACTTCAGAGAGCTTATATACAGATGGGCAAACCAATCTTCTCTGATAGGCCTGCATTCATTATCCGTTGTCAGCGGTGATTTATGAGTCTGGCAGACCTGCGCAGTGGCAACCATATGTCTCCACATTCCTCCACACGCAGGACCGTCTATTAATGGTTTTCGGATTCATCATCCAGAGGCACAATGAACACACCGAATGAACTTTTGATGGTACTGACAAGCACCTGAGCTTTTCCTCTTTTCACCTCCCAGCTCGGCTAAACAAGTATAACTGCAGGCTTTCATCTGGGAAAGAAAAAGCTCCTCAAAGCAATTTTGGGAAGGGTGTTGTTGCCAAACATAGACAGAAAAATTACCCCGCGAGAGTTATCCATCAGGCCACGTGGTGGAACGTTGAGAAGGAGGAAATAACATCAGGTCCAAATAATGGCCCATTAGCTGATGGGTAATCTTAATTTGCTTCCCATTGTGAGAAGTGAGCTATCATCTAGTTAGCCTCCTAATACCATGGTGATGATAAGATGCACATCATCAGCTTTCAGCGGACTGAAAACCCCAACTTTATACAATCAATTTGCACCTCCCAGAGAAAGAAATGAGAACAATTATGAAGACCAGGTTGTCATTTTTTAGTTGTATGATAGTCTGTTAGATCCCAGTGCCCCCTGCACAGGCAGTCTGAACAGGCTGTCCATTTAAAGGGTCTGAGTCTCTGCTCCTACAGAGTATTACCCCAATAGGAATTGCCAGATACTTGTTGCTTACTGTAGCTCTAACAACCTGCATCTGAGTGCCAACCCTGCTTCCTCTAGTAATGCACCTCACCAAGTAGCCGCACAAGTTACATACAGCTACCAGCCACACACGCTGATTGCAGCTCGCTCCTTAACAATCTATGCACTTGGCATCCACAATGGTGCCAACATTTTGAAAGTTATGGTTCCTGTAATTTAGAATATGAATCTTATTTTCCACTAAAAATAAAGGAAATCAGTCTCAGTGGGGCAACCCAGAACCGGATCCACCTGAAGGTATCAAACACTAATGGATCAGTCCAAGCAAGAGGGATCCAAAACAGATAAAGATCAAGGATTCATCCCATCTGGATCTGCGCATAATGGCTCCATTTTTCCCGACACGGTCTGCATATAAAATATGAGACATTTCCCATAACTTTGTTGGTACAACTCAGTAAAACGTCTCTGCTGTGGCTGTGAGAGAGATTAGAAACAGTTAAACTGGGAACATTAAAGCAATTTCTTTTTATCCAGTAATGTCAGACATTTTTTTTTTTTTACTGAATAATTATTCAAACAATGAAATTGTCACAAACTGCAGTAAAAACATTTTTTCTTCAAATAAAACAAAGAAACAATAGATTTGCCTCGGGGGAGTGTTGCTGTCTGGGTAACTAATATCGCAGTTCATCAGTAAACTGTCTCATCTGTTGCTCCAGATTTTTATCTTCGGTTTCTGTCTCCTGCACTTTGTCGTGTCAGGTTGCAGCTGAATAATTGGATTTAAAAAAAAAAAAATCAAATGTATATTGGGATTCGTAATCGAATGAAAAATTCAAATAGGGTAAATGATGACAGCCGAGGTCATAAAAGTAATTATATATTTTATATTTGATCTATGATGATGATAGATTGGACCGAGCTGATTAAAATGACTCTATTCTTCCCTCCTGTTTTTTCAGATAAATATGATGGTCCACACTGACTCTGCACCCACACACCTGCTTAACTCAAGGTGAACCTACACAGAGGTTGAGGTTGAGAGTTGGAATGGAGAACTCAGAATTGCCGATCAGAGTTTATTTTTAATCTCATAGCTTGCTGAATACACTAAAGGAATCGGGCCCAGGGGAGTGGTTTGGGAGAAAGGTCCTGCAACGGCACCGCAACCGGGATCTCTGTTAGTGAGAAGAGGCCAAGGTGAGTTCCGATGGACCTTATGATTGAGTCTAATTTCTGGAGCAGAAGCAGGCGCACTGAAGGGGTTCCAGGCGGAAAGGTGAGCTGAGGCAGAGAGTGGGCAGCGGGGCGAGCTGTTGATAGGTCGTTTTTTTTTTTTTTTTGCAGGTCCGGTGGCTGAGTTGTTGGCTTGGAAAAAAGTGCTGGTGGTGAGAGGAGAACTGCTCAGGAATGTAAAAAAAATTAATGAACAGGTTTGGAAGGTGAGTTTCAAGAAACAAGGTGAGCAGACAAAAATTAAGAAACTACAGTAGTAGTTATAAAAGAGAGCCTGATTATCACCATGATGACCATTTACAATCTGACAGAAATGCTGCACCACCCAACCTGTGAATAGCTGAAGCTTGATGAGCTCTATTAGAGCAGGTGTGGGAAGGATGGCCTGAGTGAGTGAGACTCCACCTGCAGGCAGACCAGTGAGGAAACTAGAGGTAGAGACAGTGAGATACACACAAACTGACTTACTGCTCATAATGTCATTGGACTTCTCTCATTGGCAGTCATCATATGATAGAGATCTGTTTTTTTTATATAATTTTATGAAATTTGTTAATTTTATATATGTGGATCTCAGCCTCTTTGACAGGTCCTGCTCCTGTCGCCTAAAGGTGACAAGATCCTACAATAATTCAATCATTTCTCCATGCAGATATATAGGAATATGCTCCGTGATGAAAAGAAGGCATTTGGAGTGTGGTGTGAGTGTGTGTGTATCATACTTTGATTCATCTTGCAAGCTTGTTCTCTGCTCTGTAGTTATTGTTATCTGTTCTGGCAGTGAGTTCATGTCAAATAGTGAAGATGTGGAGGGTGATGAAGCATGCTAGAGTCACACTGTCAACTCACTTTAGGTCACCATCTCTCCCCCAATGGCCTTCTGGGGCACTCTGACTATGACCAACACAGTCGGATGAGGGGAGCCATAGCTGACGTTTATTAGTAATCCCTTGTAGGACCAGTTATGCATTCGCAGACGTGGATTAGTCAGCGCTCCTTCGAGCGCTCCTTCGAGGTCGTAAATAAGATGTCGGAAAAACTGTGTGAGATTAAATTTGTTCTATTACAGAAATATATTTAAAGGAGTTGCGACTGAAACCAAAAGATGCATACCAGTTATAATACAGACCAATCACTGAACCTGACTAAAGATAAGGAATATTTCGGTGTGCTCAACAAAACAGCCAAAGCATCACAATTTGGCATTTGGTTTAGGATTCTCATTGTGAATGCATGATTCATCTTTATACAGGAGCAATTCTACTGATGAACATGCAAAAATGTATGCTAAAAAAAAAAAAAATCAGAATAGGCTACAAATTGCATATCACATGCTAAACTTCTCCATGCGGGGACATGCTAAAATGATGGACACAGTCTTTCAATGGATCATTTAGTGCTCATTGATCTCATGATTACCATGCTAACTGAGCTGTCAGCTCGGGCATCTGGCATCACTGATTCAGGCACGGTTATAGAGCTAAGAGGCAGGTCCACTTATCATGCACGGCCACACAATCTCTACTCTCTTCCTCCGGAGGCTTAATTATGTCCTAAAAAGTCTTCAAACAAGCTCCCTTCACATGGTGAAGTGTACCTGTCCGGTCTTATTTATTTTAGACTGACAAATAAACATTGTACAAAAAAATAAAGCAAATAAATATGATTTTGAAATCATAAATGCCATTTTTGTTTTGCCGGATTGTCGATGATGTCCATCTACCTTCAGAATCAAATGAAGAGAGAAATACTGTTTTGAATGTGACCACCAACAATGATTTAATGATCCTATGTCTGCCAATCTGAGGCTCTAATTTATTATGCCATAAATCTGCTTTGAAGTATTTAAAAAAAACAAAACAACTTCATTAATAATTTTGGCAAAAATATTTTCACAGGTCTCCATTTGCATTGAAAGTCTAATCAAAATCCTTTTAGTCTGATTAGAAAATAGATATTAGTTAAGCAAATAAAAACACAACCTCCCTCAATTTGAAAAGTGCAGTATGGTTTAATGCACTACTGACGACTCTTTCAGCTCTTTCCTGCAACAATTAAATAATTTTAGGTTGTCAGTTTTTTTTTTTGACATCATGATGCAAATCAGTCAAAACCAGTATCGCTGTGGTCCTTAAATTATGCACCTATGGTTGCACCCATGAAAAGGAAAGTACGAACCTTCTCGTGCTATTAGTAGGATTTAAAGTTGTAGGCTGTTGAAAGAAAGAGTTGGAAAATGTCTCGTAACAATAGCATCCACAACTCAAGGGCATCAACTCATCAGCTAACAGTAGAAACACGGATGAACACAATTAGCATTAGGTGAAAATAATCAGGGAAGGACAGACGGGAAGCAAAACTGACACAGGACACAAAAGAAAGTAAGACAACAAATATAAATACAGCACTAAAGAGGCAGGAGAACAAAAGGGAACAGAATGAGACAGCGAGAGGCAACAAGTGGAAGACAACAACTGCAACCAATCCTAAAAGAAACACATCAGAAAACCCATGAACTAAATTTCTATATGGTGGTGTAAATAATGCACAGTGTTTTTAACCCCTTGACTGGGGGGGGAACCCAGTCAACTGTATGTGTGTAACGTATTGTTGTGCTGAGCGATCATGAAACTGCTGCACAGTGCACACTAGTAGAGTGGCGGTGGTGGGGAGGCAGCCAAGACCCTCACCGCACGTCACTGATAGGGAGCTACAGTATAAGAAACGTAAGCTAAACACAAACTAGAGACTCAGTAAGAAGTAACCAAGGGTTCAAATTCACCGTAAAATGATCAGGCAGCACGCTGATGCCTCACAAAATTCCACACAGAGTAACTTGTGGGTGTGGTGGAGAAGAACTCCAGTTCGTGAGCTGATGACTGGTGTCGATAGTCAGCGTCGTCTTCTTTTCAGGGTTTCTTTTGTCTTTTCTCCTGCTGTCGTTCTGTTTTACCAGCAGTCACTGATGTGAATCCTAAGCTGACCGCATTGTCCTCTCCAATATGCTGCGGATGCTTCTAGAACGCCAATCATTTCATTTATTTTTATTTTCAGAGTGAGTCAGTGATTGTGACATTTTTATTTTGCAGTTGCGATGGTCTATAGACCCGATGTCACTGCTAGCTGTTGGACTTGCCTTCCGCTTCCTTCTTTTCGGGTCCTAATCGATGGCTCCTCCGACCTCAGACACAAGGGCAGTATGGGGGGAGCAAGGGCGAGAAGTGAAGCCTCTGCAACGTGAAACAAGGTTGGGCACAAAAAAAGCCACAGGAAACAGCAGTAACTCTTCAGACTGTGTGCTTGCTCACATGCTTCCGTTTAAATTTTCTGTGGCCTCTGACCCATCTCCAGAGCTGTGTAATCTCTGAAGAATGGTCTAGGTGCATCATTTGTCACTTTCTCCTAGCAAAGGAGGTTTTAAGAGCAGTTTAGTCCATGCCCTTGCACAGTGGCCTGAGGAGAAGCTCTTGAAAAAAAAAGCCTTTTTCTTCCTCTTTTAACCCTCATCTCAAAATCACAAGGACATCAAAAATGTGAAAGGTCTTAATAATTTGGACACCAGTGAGTGTTTCCTACCAGGTGGTGGTGAATACAGTGTGCCCCCAGTTCTGTCTTTTCACACAAGCACACAATGTGAAAACAATTCCACGGTGTTTGTTTAATTTCCTGTATAAGAAAAGAGATATAAAAGTGATTGAAATTCAGTTCCCAGGCAGGCCCGTGACCCGGAGCGGAGCTGCAGGTAACAGATGGGATTTATTGACATCTCTGTCAGCCAAGTCCAAGGTCAATGAACGTAGTGTCTACCTGTGAAGAGCTGTCAGTCTCTGCTGCGCATGACAAATGGCATCCTACCTATACAGGCCTGAAGAATGTGACACATCCCTGCAACATTTCATGACAGAGTATTCGGTCAGGGTTGTGCACAAAGCACGATTCAGTCGCTCATGTTTTTATTTTTTTTTTTGCTTAATTTATTTGTTTTTCCTATGACACACCATCCCCTTTGTTTCCCAGTACAGCAAAACAGCTTTGTTTCCCCTTCTCCGTGTTCGCGTTGCAATCTGTCCAGCTGACACTGATCAATGGCAGCGGCAGTGTAACAGACCGCAAGAACAACAAGGCTATTGACAGCAAGAATGGATTTTACAGAAAGCAAGGCAGTACAGTGAGAACTTGTCAAAGCAAATTACTTACTTCTTCCATTTCTCAGTTTACATCATCCAACACCCGTCCTGTCTCTCTGATGAACAGTAATGTCCTTAAAGTGCAGTGCCCAAATATCATGAATGGAGGCTGTGATTATAGCCACTAATATTCCATCATCAAGTTGTGCCTAGAAATCAAAAGTCTCTTTGCAGTACAGCAACAACGAACAAGCTTGGTGCCATTACTCTGAATAAGTCCAGATAGGCGTGTAATGAGAGAATTCTTTGTCAGACAAAAATAGCCTCGTCAAACCTCGAACACAAAGCTGCATTTGTCAGCCAAAGCTTTTAAAAATCTGGCTAAATAACCTTCCAGCCATGAAAACATGAACATTCAATTTATCTACACCTGTGGTCAGACGCTGACATCATCATGGTCACGAATTTCATGGGAATTTTGGGCCTTTAATGATTTTTTTTTTAATTAGGCTGGAATGATTGTTCAGTATACATGTGTAATCACTGAAGTCTAAATTAGATTTTTTGAGTTCGATTTTCTCTAACTCAAACAAGGCATGCAAAGAAAATAAGTATTTGATACACTCCCTGTAATTTTTTTAAAATCTTAGGTACACTTCAACTGTGAGATCCAGAAAATCACATTGTATAATCTTTTAAATAATTCATTTGCATTTTATTGCATGAAATACGTATTTGATCACCTACCAACCAGCAGGTATTCTGTGTCTCACAGACCTTCTAGGTTTTCTTTAGGGAGCCCTCCTATTATGCACTCATTACCTGTATTAATTGGACCTGTCCACACACTCAATCAATCACACTCCAACCTCTCCACCGTGGCCAAGAACAAAGAGCTGTCTAAGGACACCAGGAACAAAACTGTAGACCTTCACAAGGCTGGGATGGGCTACAGGACAATAGGCAAGCAGCTTGGTGAGAAGGCAACAACTGTTGGTGCAATTATTAGAAAATGGAAGAAACACAAGATCAGGTCAATGACCTGAAGGGACCACAGTCTCAAAGATGACCGTCAGGGCACGCAGACCAAAAAATAACTTTTTGGTATCAACTCCACTCGCTGTGTTTGGAGGACAAAAAGAAAAAAAAAAGGATGAATACAATCCAGAGAACACCATCCCAACCAGGAAAGATGGGGGTGGAAACATACTTTAGGGGTGCTTTTCTGCACTGTATTGAAGTGAGGATGGATGGGGTCGTGTATCGTGAGATTTTGGCCAACAACCTCCTCCCGTCAGTAAGAGTATTGAAGATGGGTCGTGGCTGGGTCTTCCAGCATGACAATGACCCGAGACACACAGCCAGGGCAACCGTAAGAAGCATTTCAAGATCCTGGAGTAGCCTAGCCGGTCTGCAGACCTGAACCCAATAGAGCTGGGAACGCCAACTGGTGGCCCACGGGCCACATCCGGCCTACCAGAGCTTTCCATCAATGCAAGATTGGACCAAGTGAGCATGTCACTATTTTCAGCACAGCTACACTGAGGAATCGCTTTTGTTAGTGGTGATCAGTCTGCAAACAGCTGAAGGTGAGTCTTGCCTTGCTTTGTGTAGAAAAAAACATGTTTGGTGATCAAACTTGTCTAATTAAAGGAAGTAAAAGTCGTAACGAGATTTCCGCTGGTGAACCTGTGGAAGGATCGTTACCGTATTGTTACCCGATCTGGAGAAGATCTGTATGGAGGAGTGGGCCAAAGTCCTGCGGGACTCCAGGAAACATCTGACCTCTGTAACTGCAAACAAAGGTTTCTGTACCAAATATTAGATTCTGTTTTTCGATTGTATCAAATACTTAATTCAATCAAATATGTATTTAAAAACAACTCGTTAAAAAATTTGAACTACTTTAAATTTTTGTATTGTAACTATGAGCATGAATTAGTTCATTTTATTCTGTGTGATCTAAACTTGAGCTGGCTCTCGGGGTCTTGCAGAGTCTGAACTTGCACAACACTTTCTGCAGCTGCCTGAGTGTCTGGACTTTTGCCTGGGGGAAAGTTAAGGCCAAATTTTTCATTGCAGGATTTTTCTCAAGAAAATAGTGAACCCAGACTATACAAATTATGTAGCTGGGACTTGGAATCTATTAAATAAATTGACCAGAGGTGCCCAAATTGACGTGATGAATATTTGTTGCTCTGTGTATGTGTAACTTGTGGGCTTATTTGGGTATTCGAGTGGTACATGAATACAAAATGTTCAACTTAATAGAACTGCACTGGAAATGAATTATGTACTTTTCTAAGGACAAAGTTCATAAAATAAAATAAACACATAAATGAAAAACGTAGGAGTAGAGAGCACTTCTGCAAAACAAAGACAAACTGATAAAATAAATAATCATTTTCCAGGTTGCCTGTCATTATTACAACTTTACAGTGTGAGACTGGACAAAGTGTCTGAGTGAAAACAGCCACGTTACAAAATCTATGAAATGTGGTCTATGCTGATTACAATATATATAGAAGGAACAACATTGGCATGTGATACAATTAAAAACATTACACAACAAGATTGTTTTACATAAACTTAAATAAACACACACAATAAGTATAGTTCGGTGTATAAGGGTTTCTTGACTGTTTCGTGATAAATGGGCTCCTGACTGTGTCCTAATGGGTCCAAGCTATTTTGGTGGCACATTAGGTGGATGATTTTAATGTTGTGGCTAATATTTTTGCATTTCGCCAAAGGCATAAGCTGTGATTGCACTTCTTCAGTGTTCAGCTTCACAAGTCATACACGGCCCTTTCAAGATTCAAGGGCACAATGAATTGAGATTTTGAACTGCTCCAAAAGAGCTCGATTTCAAGCTGTCGGAGAGTGTTATATTTAACACTTTATCTTTTCCAGTTTGATTTCTTTTTCACAATAACAGCTCGGGTCATTGTTAAAATGACAGAATCGGCCGACATATCCGCACACACACCTCCCTGTACAGTTTGGGTTGATTCTGATGGTGCTAGCATGGTAAGCGATACGGAGAGTAATTGCTGCCTTTTAAAACGCTGCTGGGAATAAGTTTCCATGCAAACAATGATGGGATTCAGTCTTCACAGCTGGTAAGATCATTTCAAAGTACCTGGGCACAGCTCATGTATTTTGGTTTCATCTTACCGCCGTCTTCGTGCTTTCAGAACGTGGCACTCCAACTGATTAGATTTCACCAGTCGTGAAAGCCTTTGATGCAGAGCATATGAAAAAACTTTGGATGTGAAGAAATTCTGTTTTTTTTTATTATTAAAAATCAAAATATCATAATGTGTACCCAATTAGTTTAAATATGGGCCCATCCACTGATTTGCCTGCCTTGTTGCAGCTGTAGGCGTATCCTTAACTGCATTCTGTTATGCTCAAGTCAGCTTTACAAGGTTCCCACTGTTTCGATGCTCATTATCTCTCACAGTTTACCATCTTATAGTAAAGCCTTCTTCATTTAGTTTATATACCAAATGTGAATGTTGAGGACTGCACTTAAAGATTACTTGGTTAAACTTTAATTAGAGTGAATGAGAACACTGAATATATAGTGTTTAAGCTGCCATCCACCTGGTCTTAGTTGATCCACAAAGGGATAAAGCAGAGGGAAAGGATGGAAATATAAAGAAATGACCTGTGATGCGTCAGCGTGGCTGTAAAAGATGGGAGCAAAGAGAATAAATGCAAGCTGATGGCTCACACAGACACTGCAAGCCAAAACAATCGGCACAACAGAGGTGCTAGTGTACTGGCATTTGATCCCCCCCCCCCCCATGTATTAAATGTTCTGTGACAGCTGCAAACGCTCTCTAATATCCTAATTTGAATGCAACTACGTGTGGCAACCTCAAACCAAATGGTCTTCAAATGCTTCAGAACATCATTCACTGACAGTAATCCATTTGAATAAATACAGCATGTTTTATCAGCTACTCTGACATCAAAGAAGTAACAACCCCAACACCCACATACTGTGCATGCGATAAGGTGCACACAGACAGAACATATCATTTTCTTTCAAACCGATATTGCTGCTGCTATGAAGGGAAAAAAAAATAGAAACAAAATAGAAAAGCATTTTATTTTTTTCAACTTCAGATTTGTGAATATTTTTAGATCTTTAGAAAACCATGATTCACTCGCTATAGCACAGGTGCTTAGCTCTACCCACCCACCCACCCACCCCCACTGATCCCCTCATAATGGCGCTGTCTTCTGTAGGGACTCACAGAAAAGTAATAAAATAAAAGTATACAGATTTGTGCCCGAGGGAAGAAATCTTTCATATTCTAATTCACTAATTTTCTTAACAAAAACATCTTCTGAAGGAAAGCGAAAGCAGTGTCATTACAATAAGGGTGTAGTCAGATGTTCAGAATTGACAACAAATAATGCTCCGTGTCTTAATGGGTTGTTATCTATGCATTAAAATGCTCTAGAAGAGATGTTTTTCTTATTTAGGAGATGATTGAAAGAGCATCTGTCAGGTAAATAAAACATAAAATGCTATCAAGCGCTCAGAGACACAGAGAGAGTGAGCCATAGTCTTTGATGCCCGGGAGCTGAGTTCTTCTCATAAAGCGATGAAGAGACATTATAGATATATTCGTTTTAAAAATTTCATTTGTAGCTTTAGCACAGTGTCATTTTCATGCAGCATTGAGTCCCCTCTCAGAAACCTGGGAAATTGCAAGTTTCCTTTCTGGAAATGACAAAAACAAAACAAAAACATCGATTTATATTTTGAAATCTCGCTCTGTAGTTCCTGTTTATTTATTTATTTTTTTGTTGCATTCAATTTTTAGATGAGTATCCGTTTTCTGCATGGTGCTTTCATCCATTGCAGTTTACCCCATTAGCCAAAAAGCTGCATGCTCAGAACGTCAACTCTGTTTATTGATTACTACAAAGAGCATTAAAAGAGAGAGCCTTTACAAACACCCACATGGACATGTGCTGAGTCCAAGCGCTCAGTTTGCAAGTGCACTTTCTAAATGTTAAAACCATTAAACGGGGGGGTTCGGATGAGCATAGTTCCATACACAAGATTCATTCATTAATCAGCTACCAATTGAGCGACCACATTATTACCCTACTGCCTTTTATTTAATTTTTTTACTCGTTTTATTTGATCTGAAAAGGCTTGTGATTGGCTATGGTATCGCTTAATGGGCCAGGCTTTCTAAAGCCTGGTAACAGAGCCGAGCGGAGGAGCAGGAGTCTAGTTTCTTTGCACAACACTTGAGTTACAATATGCTGAAAGTCTATTAGGGATTATTTGTCCAGTGACGCCAAAAACATGTTGCCCACTCAAGCTTTAAAAGCTCACACATCAGTTAGATTGATTGCTTGCAACGTTTCTGCTGGCAGCTGCCAGAAGTCTCTCTGATACTTGGACATCAACCACATTTCCAAAGCTACTCAGCTGAAGTGAGTCACTTACATGCACTGTATTAATATAGAAAGACGTTTGGTTTTTTTTTCATTTTACATGTCAAGAATCATTTTGGGATTTATTCATTTTATTTCTCACAAAGTCCAGAGCGTTCAGCTTCAGAGTTAAAGCACAGGGCCGCTCGGATCTCATGTTTCGGGGTGAGACACAGACGATCGCAGCCGGCCAAACTTCTGGAGGAAGTCTGCCTGAGCTTGGACTAAAGCTTCCTCGTCAATGTACACTGCCGGTCTCCTTGCTGTAACAAAGTACTGCACTTTCCTCAGGGTCCACCCGAGGACATACATGAGCAGGCCACACACAGCTGCTGTTGACCTCCCTACTCCAGCATTGCAATGAACATAGACAGTGTGACCATTTTCCAGGAGACCGTGAAGCAAGAATACAGCCTGAGGAAGCATCCTGATCCGCCCTGCAGAAGAAGACAGCAACATGTAAGGAGATGGCTTCCAATATTGTGTATTCTTCCTTATCCTATAGTTAAAGGACCAAAACCTTTAACTTTACCTCTCAATAATTTTAGACTTTACTGCAGTCTGTAGCATTCAGCTACAAGCCAGCTGATTCCTGCTGGATTAAATCTTAATACACTCTGAGCTAAAAAATGCTCCTATGCTGCAGGCTGTGGTTTTTAAACAGACATTACTCAAACAGAAATAAACAGTGTGTCTGCTGGGGGCATTTGCGAGCTGTAATTACTAGAGGTGCATGAAGGAACACCAAATGCAATGCCATAGCTCAAATCTATAAGCTTTCTGTTAAATAATGGAGGTCCATAGATCCTCATCCAACCAACCAGTGATCATTTCATCTGAAAGATCCCATCACATTGAGACTGTTTCATCATGGGATTAAAGTGATCTCTCAGAGCAACTCAGCATCTTAGATTAACTGTAAACTGGACTGGATCGAGGATTTATTCATGTACTGTTTAGGTGTATGCTACATATGCACCTGTTCATTTGTCTAGAATATGCTGATGAGTCACTAAACCGTAACACTTTTTTATACATCTGCAGACCACAGGTGCAGTTTTTGCACCGTTGAACTGTGTGTTTGAGTGATGTTGGATGAGAAGGCCTGGCTCGCAGCCTCTAATTCATCCCAAAGG
>VOQJ01033954.1:4497-18971 GCA_015052665.1 Apistogramma diplotaenia | reverse complement strand
TTTGATTGTTGGGTTTACTATGTAATTATTGTAGGGTCTGGACCTGAGAATAAAAAGCGCCTGGAGGCGACGATTTGTTGTGATTTGGCGCTGTATAAATAAAATTGAATTGAATTGAATTGAATCTCCTCACTAAGCTGTGAGCGTCACAGACTGTCTGTGAAAGATGAACAATGTGTTTAAGTACCTTAAACTTGTATTTGTTGTAAATGCCTGCAGGGGGCAGCTCCTCTGATTACCCTGCTACCCACTTCCTTTATGACCTCATTAAATGAGTTTATTTTTTCAGTCACTAATTTTAAGTCTTACTTTTGACTTAGTCCCCATTAAAGTAAAAAAAAAAAAAAAAGTAACAAAACACAGGGACAATCAAGCCTTTCAATCAGCTGTTATCCATCAGTTTCTCACTCAGATATGTTACATTTAAAGAGGATCTTATACGCTTGCAGCCCCTAATTTTATACACTGTCTGCATGAAGCCATTTTAGACTTCCCGTTTAAGGGTACTTTCTTCTGATTGGCTGCCCCTCTCAAACAGAAGGTTTGAAAAGTAGGAGTGTGTGGTGTGTCCAAGATGACCGTATCTAAAATTTTGCAGAGCCAAAGTAGTAAAAACTGCCTTAAACTGAGTGTAATACTGATGTTTATGACAGAAAGTAAGGAAATGCACAACGCATCCAGGCAGCAACCCACAGGATACGAAGAGGAAAAACTAATGGATAAGATCAAACGGGAACGACCTTCAGTAGATTTGGGTTTTGTAGTTGTTTCATCTGTTAACAACGTCAAAACAAAACCATCAACTTCTAAGATAACATGAATGTTATGTTAACGAGTGTCGTTATCTGGTCGCATCTGTGTTTGAATCGATTCACATAGTTTCCAATACATCTACAGTCCAATCAGAACTTGGCCTATGAATTAAAACCATGTGTCAGTTTGGAGACTTGTTTTCAACTTATCCATATAGAGTTCTGAAAGAGAGTCCAGCTGGAGACAGTCAGAGTTGGTACCAGGACATCAGGCACAAAGACAGTGAGCACTGGGACCCCACAAGGCTGTGTGCTCAGACATCTCCTGTACACCTTCTTCACCTACAACTGCACCCCCTCCCATTAAGTTTGCTGTCAACACTGCCATCATCAGGCTGCTTACTGGGCGAGAGGAAGGAGTTTAAAGGGAAAAGGTGGCACAGCTGCTGTCCTGGTGCCAGAAAAAACGATCTCTCCTTAAAACCAGAGATGATTTTTGACTCAAGGAAGAGGATAGACCAGTACACCTCATTATCCACCAGTGTAAGACCTTCAAAACACTGCAGATCACAAAAAAGGCTCAACAGAGACTCTTCTTCCCAAGGAAGCTGAGGAAATTGGGATTACCCTCCAAGCTCCTCAGCAACTTTGATAGATGCACAGTGGAGAGCATCCTGACACACTCTGTCACAGTGTGGTACAGGAACTGCACATCAAAGTAGCACAATTCATCTGTGGAGTTGCCGTCCCATCACTGCAGGGCACTTATAGTACCCGGGTAATAAAGAGACCACACAACATCACCAAGGTTCCCACCCACAGCACACTGCTCACACTCCTGCAGTCACATACCCTTTACTTTCACTATTGATGTGTCCTAGACTGTATATAAAGGATGGTCATTGCTTGTAACGCATTATTACGACAGCCTGTGGACTTGGGTTTAGGGTTTTCCTTTAATGTGTCATCTGAGAGTTGGTAAAGCTCAAAAGCAGAGCTAAAAGAGAGTAGAAATTAACACATTCAACATATGTTGATACGACATTACTGCTGCATTTTCATATCGTGTTTCTACTTTTCAGGATTAAGGACTTAAGGAAAATAATAAACAATTAGAGGCACTACAGAGCACATTCAGCCTTTAACTTGACCCTCAGGGAAAGGCGTGCTGATTTTCTTTCATATAAAGCCGTGGCATCATTGAGTGTGTGGCGGCCGTCTGCTGGCTGCTGCCTCTCTGTCTGGCTCTCCCGGCGTCCCTTTTATTGTACTCATTCTTTGACCCAACAGTGTATGAAGACAGGCAGAGAGAAACCATGAGGGGGGAGGTTGAGTGGTTTTAATAGCTGCACTGGCTGCAGTCTAATTAGATTCTGCTTCACTGGGCCAATGTAGAGCTCATAATGACACCTGACAGAGTAACGTGGTTTACCAGGACCAGGGCAACACTCAACCACGTCAAAGCTTCCCTGTTATAGCCATAAAAATACCTTCGTTCCTCCCCAGTCGTTGTAAATTACACTGATATGAGAGTGGAGCCATGCTAATGAGGCCCTGCGTTTATTTTTTATTTAGAACAAGCCAGCATTTTGAGCTTGTGAGGCAAGCGTGACGCTGAAGTCATGCCGGCACGGCTGAGGGCGGTGTTGTTGTAGCTGCTTGAACAGTTGTTAAATAAACTGAAAAGGAGGTCACAGGTGACTGCCAGAGGTTAAAGGATGGCATGTTTGTAATAAAGGAGGTAGATTCCTCTAGCTTTATTTATATTTTACATCTCATTCTTTAGGTTTTGTATGTTTAAAGCATTTTTGTCTACTGGGGAGCAGCAAAACAAGTTGTAATACACAGTGACAGTGCATATAATGACACTGCACACACATGGATGGATGGATGGATGGATGGATGGTCACAGTAAGCCAAACCCTGCTGCTTTCTGACACTAATGGGGACCATGTATTAAACGAGCATCAGTAAGACTTGAGTTGAGTCCATAAAGCCATGAGGAAAGTGGTCACGCTGTCACAGAAGGCGCTTCAGCTACAACTTTGTTTTTCACATCCAGAAGCTACAGCCATATTTTATAAACCATGTTGCTTTCTCTTTCTCTTTACACACAAAAAACAGGAGCTGATAACGACGAGTGTAAATGATGGAACTGTGCTGTGTACAGACAGCACGTCTTCTGTTTCCTTCAAGCGATGCAGTAAATTCCTAGTGATGGTTTTTGTCTGTGGATGACGTGTTCAGGTTCAAGATGTCACTGCAGTTGCAGTGATTTGTTTGGTGCCGGTGGTTGCGGTACTTAGTTGCAGATGTTGCTGTTATTTAAGTTCTTGGAATTGCAGCAGTGCTGTAATAATAATAATGCTGTAGTTCATTTAGGTGCGGATCTTTCTGTAGTTTTAGCTGCTTATTTAGTTGATACAATTTATGTTGTTGGTTTAGTTGCAGGTGTTGCTGGTTTTAGTTGTGGTTAATTGTCATATTTCACTGTATCTTGTTTAAATGAACTAGTTCAGTTGGTCGATGCCCTGCTCTACCTTCTGAGCAACAGTTGGTTGACTTATAATTACTGCTGTCCTGCTTTAACAGCAGATGTTGCCATATCTAGTTGCAGAGGTTCCTGTAGTTGCAATAGTTAGTTAGCTTCAGTGTAGGTGTTGATTGATTGATTGATTGATTGATTGATTGATTGATTGATTGATTGATTGATTGATTGATTGATTGATTGATTTTGATGCTTTAGTTGCCATGTTTCAGTGCAGGGGCTGTTGGTTAGTTATACTGAATACTTCTGCACACCACATGTTTTTTATTTGTAAAAAATGTTTTGAATCATGTATAATTTTCTTTTCACTTCACAACTGTTTACCACTTTGTGTTGGTCTTACATATTAAAGTCCAGTGAAATATATTTATGTTTGTAGTTGTAATGTGACAAAATATAGAAAAGTTCAAGGGGTGTGAATACTTTTGCAAGCCACTGTATTGCTGTACTGTTCCTGATGTACCATTTAGTTCCTGATTTACCACTTAGCTACACTTCTTACTGTTGATGTAATGGTTGGTGTAGTTGCACTGGTGTAGTTGCAGACATTCCTTTATTTAAGTGCAGACCTTACTGTATGCCAGAAGGACTACATACACGTCCTAACAGCTCATGAGCAGCCTTTTCTGCTTGTGCTAAAATATTCTCTTTACTCTTTGGCTCACATATTTTTAAGTCTGTAACTGTTAAAGCACCATGCAAAGTATAACAACAAATGCATTTCTGTCATTGAGTATTATTGGTAAAACAAGATTTTTATTTATTTATTTATTCATTTATTTTTTTTGGGGGGTGGGTGCGTAGGTTAATACACTGGATGGTTTTCATTAAAAGGAAAGGGAGATGTTGCCACAGTGTTTTGTTAGAAACCCAGAGTGCATTGGTAACAGCACAGCCCCCTGCTGAAGAGACAGCTGCAGATATGAAATTAAAAGAAGGCGTGCAAGGCCTTTGTTACTGTACATCCTGTGTGTGTGTGTGTGCATGCGTGCGTGCGTGCGTGCGTGCGTGTGTGTGTGTGTGTGTGCGCGCGCGCATGTGCGTGTGTGTGTGTGTGTGTCAGTTTGTGCATTTGACACCTGTATTCATTTCCTGCAGGATTGATGGATTTCCTTGGCAGTTTGGTGAGGAAAGGGTTCGGCGTGTCTTTCGGGATGCAGCAAAGCTCTGGAGTGACGTCACCCCGCTCACCTTCACTGAGATCCACAACGGACATGCTGACATCCGCATTGATTTCAGAAGGTAAAAAGCTTTAAACAAGGACACTCCAACAAGTTAAACACACACAGGTCTGACCAGAGCTGATTGCGGGAAGCTGTTTAACTTCAGCCGGAGCATCAGCATGGTGGCTCATGTGGAGAAAGGTGGATAAAAAAAATTGTTACACTGGCGTCTGGAAAATAAAACCCACTTTTTATTTAAATTTTCACAAATGCATTTTATTTACAAATTAAAATAAAAGACTTATGACCCTTATTTTCTACACTGTATGGAGCTAAATTGGGGCCATAAAGTTTGTTAAAAAAAAATAAATTGAAACTGAAAAAAAAAGTGAAACTGGAAAAATATATTTCAAATCTACTTTTTAGATTTAAGGTTGTTTTTTTCAAACTGTCAGATTTTTTTTTTTCACTTTCAGATTTTTTTGTCAAACTTTCAGATTTTTTTTTCGAGTTCAAACTTTTGGCCTTGTTTTTCCGTGGGGGCGGGGCCTCAGATGATGGGGGTGTGGAATCATGACTGACAGCTCAACACACTGGCTGAACAACATACAGTGGTCTCAGCTGTTGCATTCAGGGACCGTGAGAACTGGAAATGTCTTTAACGCATCATTGATATTCTATATGTGTGTGATTGGTTTTGAAAGATAAAATGCTTCACTGATAGAAGCAGCTTATGTGAATACACGAGTCACTCAAATCTCAAGTCCGTGTTGGCGATTTCCCATGTTCTCAAAGTAAAGCTTTGGGTGGCTGTAGCTCAGGAGGTAGAGCAGGTCACCTACCAATCGGAAGGTTGGCGGTTCGACTCCGGGCTGCTCCGGGCTGTGTGCCAAAGTATCCTTGGGCAAGATACTGAACCCCAAGTTGCTCTCCGACGCAAGCGTTGGAGTGTGAATGTTAGAAAATAAGCACTTAGCTTAGCTTGAGATGGAAGTGCTTGAATGAATGTGGTGTAAATGTGTTGTGTAAGCACTTTGAGTGCTCTGAAGAGTAGACAGCGCTATATAAGATCTAGTCCATTTACCATTTAAAGCAGAACAACATCCAGACTGAGAGGCAGACTCTAGTCCAGGAGTGTCAAACTTGTTTTGCACTGTGGACCACGTGCAGCTCACTTTAATCTTCAGGGGGCCACACCAGCGATACCTCTTTTTGTGTCTGTACAAAAGTTCAACTGCACATTGAATCCCGAAGATATCTTAATATAAGAAAAAGTGCAATTACAACAGTGTGTAATTTTTTTGTACTACAGAGAAATCTGTCAGCAGCAACTCTGAGCTTAAATTGTAAGAAATGTGCAGAATTACAGAAAAAGTTCTGGTAGCTCTTTCTTCAGACTGTCCTATAATTACACTGGCCACACACTCTCCCCGGGTAAAGTGTGCCCTCGAGGAGCCCCGGGATACGGGGACGTGGGGAATTTTGACCAGCCATGGTGCAGTCTCCCTGGACGCAGTGTGTGACAAGTGTGCGAGTCCAGTCAGCGAGCCCCATTTCCCGGTAAAAGTGTGGTCATCCGGGCCCTGGAGCACACTTTTTGTTTCTGTAAACTGCTCAGGTATCAACAGTGAATGTGTCTGTTTTCTCTCTCTTTTCATTATTACCTGATCACTGCTGCACCTGCAGATGAAGCCGAGGCCATGGCGACTAGAGTTCCGGTCTGCCGCTCAGTCTGGCGGTTGTTCTGCTTTACTTTGAGAGCATGGGAAATCTCCAACACGGACTTGAGATTTGAGTGACTCGTGTATTCACATAAGCTGCTTCTATCGGTGACGCATGTTACAGTATCTTTCAAAACCAATCACATACATATAGAATATCAATGATGCGTAAAAGACATTTCAAGGTCTCACTGAGTGCGACAGCTGGGACTCTGTAGTTTAGCCAGTGTGTTGAGCTGTCAGTCATGATTCCACACCCCCATCACCTGAGGCCCCGCCCCTCATGCCAAAGCAGGGCCTAAAGTTTGAACTCGAAAAATAATCTGAAATTGAAAAAAAGGGAAAGTTCGAAAAAAACCTGAAAGTGGAAAAAAATCTGAAACTTAAAAAAAAAAAACTTAATTCTAAATATACTTTTCCAGTTTCACATCTTTTTTTTCAGTTGCAAAACTTTTTTTCAGTTTCTAAAGAGTTTTTTTCAACAAACTTTATGGCCACAATTTAGCTCCATAAATAAGCACTTAGCTTAGTTAAACATGGAAGTGCTTGAATGAATGTGGTGTGAATCGATGAATGTAAACATGTTGTATAAGCGCTTTGAGTGCTCAGGAGAGTAGAAAAGCACTATATAAGAACTAATCCATTTACATACCAGCTGGACACTCTTATATAGCACTTGCTATGGACCAAGAACTCCAGAGAGTAGTGTGGTATAATAATATATGATATAAACTGTTAAAAAGTTTATATCAAGATTTTTGATTCTGAAGTACCTCAGTTCAGCTCACAGGGTGAGCAGGTAAACATCTCAGTGTTAAATGCAACAGCCTGGGTTTAATTCTGACCTCAGGTCCTATGCTGCAGGGCTGGTACCACTTTTCTGCTGACTTTTATCTATTCTAGCCAGTAAGGGTATTTAAAGAAAAACAAAACAAGAAGTTATTTTCTAAACTGGAAAACAAGTCTTAAAAATCAGGAGGAGTTACCTGAACATTTTCTATTGGTTCTCCAAGAACCAGTAGCCAACAAACAAAATTGAGAGATCTCTCAATTCCTAAAGTGCATCTGGAGGACAGAGGCGAGAGGAGGCTAAGCTAAGAAGAGAGAAGCATGAAGATGAGGATGTGTAATGAGGTAATTTGATAGCTGTACACTAATTATTGTGTAAAAACATCCTATCCCATACGAAACCATTACCACTTTATAGTTGTCAACTGAACTGTGGCAACTTTTTCTTCTGTTTTTTTTTGCGTGTCATTGATGATATTCCGAATGCATTGTTGTACCCGACATATTTGCTTTTACAAGAAGAGCTTTATTAATATACAGTAAGCTATTCTTGTTTTTTTTTTTTAAATTTTATTTTTGGTTTATACATGATAATTCAGACAGGCAGGGAGGAAGGGGCGGGGGGAGAGGAGACGGAAAAAGAGAGAAGGGAAAAGAAAACAAACAAAAAACAAAAACACAACTGAATAGGTGATACTACACATACATGCACACATTCATGAATACATATATATACACACAAACACAAACACACCCACACACACAAATTCTCATTGTGGTCTGTCGTAATGTGTGTACCTCTGTCATGGAACATACTCACCAATGAGGGCAAAAAGCTGCAACCTGAGGTACAGTGGCTTGCTAAAGTATTCATACCACTTGAACTTTTCCATATTTTGTCACATTACAACCACAAACATAAATATATTTCACTGGAATTTAATGTGAAAGACCAACACAAAGTGGTCTACAGTTGTGAAGCGGAACCAAAGTGTTCAGAGTGATGTGCAGTGTTAATTCTCCGCCACACATAACCTTTGCATTTTGGCCAAAAAGTTACATTTTGGTCTCATCTGACCAAAGCACCTTGTTCCACATGTTTGCTGTGTCTCCAACATGGCTGCTGGCAAACTGCAAACAGGACTTTTATGGTTTTCTTTAAACAATGGCTTTCTTCTACCCACTCTTCCATAAAGACCACATCTGTGCAGTGCACGACTAATAGCTGTCCTGTGGACAGATTCCCCCACCTGAGCTGTGGATCTCTGCACCTCCCCAATATTCTCTTAAGCAGCCTCTGAGGCTGTCATGGAGCAGCTGTATTTGTACTGAGATCAGATTACACACAGGTGGATTATTTTAGTCATTAGCAATCATCAGGCAACTTCTGAATGCAGTTGGTTCCATTTCACATTAAATTCCAGTGAAATATATTTGTTTGTGGTTGTAATGTGACAAATTATGGAAAAGTTCAAGGGGTATGAATACTTCTGTAAGCCACTGTATATCCCCACTGTTACGGCGCTGGGCCGTTGTGTTGTTGTCTGTGTTGTCTGTGTGTGCATGGTTGGCTGTGGATGCGTGGTTTATACGTTGGTGTTGCGCTCTGACCCCTGGACTGGAGCGTAACACCACACTGAATGACTGCTGTCAGTCTCTCTTACAGGCTGTATGTGAAGGCCGGTTGTCCATCAGTAACACCAATGCAGAAGTGACTGAACTCTGCAGCTCTGGTTGCAAAAAGATGACAGATTGTATAGACAATCATGAGAAAATATTTGCTTTGTGACCTTAGTAATTGGTGAATTTATGGGCCCAGATTTAGTGCTAGATGTTTATGTCAGAAATTATGGTCCACATTACAGTTAAAAAGAAAGATAAAGCAGGGTATGCTTTAATTTACTGACTGATAAATGAAAACTATTGCCAATACAGATATATCAGTAAGCACCTAATATAATAATATTGGCTGATATATTGGTTGTGCTTTTGTCTGTTATAGTTAGTGTTGTGATATTAGTTTCTATGGTGGAACCTGAGTTACATTAGTTTGGTCGGGTGACCACTGGGGGGGGCTATGAATAAGAGGACTGTTCTGGTGGTAGCTCACGGTTTTGGACCCTGTGCTGTAGCTCAATAAATAGAAGCGTTCTCCATTACTATTATGGCCTGTGTCTTTCTCGCATAACATGACATGGTGTCAGAATTAAGCACTCTACACCTACTTTCAGTGTACGATGGCAAAGCTTTGGACCTCCGGAGCCATCTGAGCCTGCGGAGCGGCCTATATGGCGGCAGAGATTCTCCCACTTCAGAGTCGCTTCAAAACTCGACAGAGAAAGTGGGGAAGTGCAGGTAAATTCGCTCCTGTACTCCATGGGGAGAGATGTCAAACCTATTTGCGACTCTTTTGTGTTCCCCGCTGCAACGGAGGACATGCCACATCCAGAGTATGATTTCGCTCTAGTGATACAGAAGTTTGACGATCACTTTGTTCCAGAAAGAAACGTCATGCATGGCTGCACCTGTTTTCATATAACACAGCAGCCATAATCTCACAAATACAGTGAGTACAAACAGAACTGCCAGAGGTGCAATAGGATGCATGATAAAAAAGGTGCAAAAAGTGTAACAAAATGGGACATTTCGAGGCTGTGTGTAAAACTAAAATGCTAAAGGAAGTCAGAGCTGAAGCTGTTATGGATTCAGATGAAGATTCATTTTTTTATTGGCAAACTTTTCCTGAGAGCAACAAATGAGCCAAATATCAGTGAGGAGCCAGCTTCAGATACTGACTGGGACATTGAGCTACTGGTTAATGGCAGCCCTGGTGCAGATACCACCGTTATGGCAGAAGCTACTTTCAGCAAAAACCAAAACTGAGCAAGTAAAGACCTTGCTCTGTTGACCTGTTGACAAAACGCCACTAAGATGCCAGAGACTATTTATGCGTCTTATGAGATTCAACGTTTTTGCAGAACATGGGAAGCAGCCCGTAGTCGCTGACACACTCTCGTGCCGGAAACTGAAACACAAGTGAATGCATATGTCAACACCACGATGGCTAGCAAGCCAATCAAGTCACCTAAGTTGGAGGAAATCCGCTGCGCCACACAAACAGATACTGTGCTTCAAAAGTTAATCATGTTTATCAGAAAGGGGTGGCCTCACAATATAGCGGAGAGCTCACCTCTGCATGGATACATGGCGGTCAGAGGTCACCTATCTGAGTCGGATGAGTTGGTCCTTTACCACGACCGTATCGTGGTTCCAACAGTAGTCTGAGCTGGTGTTCTGGACCAACTGCACGAAGGCCACCAGGGCCTCACAAAGTGTCGGGAGCGAGCTAAGTTGACAGTTTGGTGGCCAAAGATTGGAGCACTGATTATAAATAAAGTGAAGTCGTGTCATTTTTGCAGAGAGCATAGACCTACACAGAGACGGGAACCACTGATGACTTCACTGCCTAATGTTCCATGGCAGAGAATTGGGGTTGACCTGTTCATGTTAGAGAGCAAGACATATCTTCTTGCTGTTCATTATTTTTCCAGGGATATTGAAATTGCTTCCCTTACCACCAGTTCCAGCAGTCAGGTAATCAACAAGCTTAAACACGTGTTTGTGAGATGGAGCATCCCGATTGAACTCGCCAGTGACAACGGGACACAGTTTACATCAGCAGAGTTTAAAGAGTTCAAACAGAGGTATGGGTTCACTCACATAACCTCCCCATTACCCACAATCGAATGGAGCTGCAGAAAGGGCTGTCCAAACTGCCAAGTACATCCTCAAGCAGCCTGACCCTTGCTTAGCCCTCCTGGGTTATCACTCCACACCACTGACAGCAACTGCCAGTCCAGCGCAACTCATGACAGGCCGTCAAATCCGTACTACTGTTCCTGTACTGGAAAAGAGACTAAAGCCAAGCCCAGTCAACCCGGAGCAAGTCTATTTAAAGGATGCCACAGCAAAAGACTCTTCTACAACCGCAGACACTCAGCACGCGCACTCCCTGAACTTCACCCTGGTCAAAATGTTAGAGTGAAGCTTGACGGGGAAAAAGGGTGGACAACACCTGTGAAGGTCATCAGTGAGTCTAAGGAGCCAAGATCTTACCTCGTGGAGATGACCAACGGGAACGTGGCCCGTCGCAACAGGCGCCATCTACAGGCACTTCCTGGGACAGGAACTCCTGCAGAGAAACATAGCACCGAGCCCACAGAGCCACTCCCAGCTACAGAAGTGGCTGCTCCATCTGAACTGGTGATGGACCATCCAGTAGCAGGCCCTTCCTCGGGGTCTCCCATTCCACCATCTACTCCTGCGAGAACAACCTCCAGGGGCCGTGAAATAAAACTGCCTCTGAGACTGATTAACTCAAAAGGGCATAATCCTATCAGAGCTGAGGGCAGTCTACCCCTGTGATGTCCTGTATTGTTTAACACATGTTTGATATGACTGTGAAAAAACAAACAAAAAAAAACAGTATTGTTGTTGTTGTATTTGAAAGAGACATTCAGAATTTGTTTTGCTTGAAAAAATGTGAAGGCTAGAAAGGAATTTAAAGGTTAACTATTTGAATGTTAGTTCAATGTCTTAAATGGTGTATTTCTCTAACGTGTAAAAGTTGGGGATATTGCTATGGATAACTATAAAGGGGGGAGATGTTGTGATATTGGTTTCTATGGTGGAACCTGGGTTACGGTAGTTTGGTCGGGTGACCACTGGGGGGCTATGTATAAGAGCACTGTTCCGGTGGTAGCTTATGTTGGGAGCCTGTGCTGTAACTGAATAAAATAGGAGCGTTCTCCATGACTATTATGGCCTGTGTCTTTCTCGCATAACATGACATCAGGGAACAGGCAGCAGGTGAGGGGCACAGCTGAACAGATGAGACAAGGGGAAGCAAAACTAAACACAAAGCACACGGGACAAGGGACTGTCAAAGTAAAACAGGGAACAAGCCGGCACTGGACAGAGACGCAGAGGAGTGATGATGATAATTAAAACCAAACTGGGAAACTTAACAAGAACTCAGTGAAAACAGAACCTACAAGAACTAAACAAAACGGCGCCCCAGGTCCACGACAGCCAATCAGAAATATACTTCATGCTTAGGTGGGTACACTGTATAAAGGGATAATTCCTCTTTCAGCTTTAGTAAACTGATGCTGATGCCAGCTAATTTTGTTTAGGTCCAATTACATCAAAAGGAGTTCATCTGACAGTATTTATGGATTATAATATTAGCATTAAGGGCTAACGAGGGTAAAATCCACAGAAAGAATTATGACCCAAAGCTATTCCAGAACTACATGTGGTGGAAGAAACAGACAATATATTATTCACAAGTTCTAAAAGTGATTTTCACAAAGTTATTTTTTAATTGAGGAAAAAACCTCCAATGATTTTAATGTTCCATTAGCAACATCTCAAACACTTTGTGAAATGATGGTTTAATATCTTGCCTGGAGACTTCAGTAAAAAATATCTTAGATGTTAAATCAGTCCACTTAAGAGAGACAAATTGATTATATGAAGTCCTTGAAACCTGTGTTTCAAAACACAAGTGTCACTTTGCCATCAAATGTTTCAATCCGTTTTGTGCGGATTCTTCAGCACTGAACCTCCCTCAGACTAAAAACTAACATCTGAATAACCTTGATGGAGGAATAAAACATTCTCAGGAGTTTTTAAAAGGAAGAAATTCTTCATAACTTTTCTTCTGCTTGCTGGTTTTTACAGATTTTGTTTTTGAAGCCAACAGTGGTTGAAACATTATGACCCAAAGAGACTGAATAACATGGTAATGTTGGGTTTTATGACTCATAAGTGTTGCAAATTCTCAACGTTTCTTGATCAAAAACATTTTTGTCACAATAAAATGTGTGAATAATGTTGGGAAACTTAACTTTTAAGATGAAACGATTGCTTAAGTAGGTCCAACACCCCCAATTAATCAATAAATCAATCAATAACAGATATCTTTATTGTCATTGTGCAATACAATTAACTTTTGTTGGTGCCATCTAACATAATAAATACATAGTGGATTTGCAGTGGCTGTGTAGATGGAGCTTCAGTCTGTGGGGTTTGTTATTGTCAGCCTTCAGTAGTGTAACAGCTCTGTGATAAAAGCTGTTCAGTCTTGAGGTTCGGGCATGCAGGTGTGTTTTCCCAGAAGGCAGGGCGTGAAGGGCAGTGTCCTGATGGGTGCTGTTCCTGATTATGGCTGTGACCCACTCGCTGCAGCATGTCCTGGGTGCCTCTCAGCAGTCTTGGTAATACACTGGAGAGCTTTCCTGTTGGCTGCAGTGCAGCCAGAATACCACAGTGAGATACAGTATGTGAGGACAGGCTTGATGGCTGACCTGTATAAGCTCACCAGCAGCTGTTGTGAGTCACGCTCTCTTCAAGCACCTCAGGAAGTGAAGCCTCTGCAGACCTTTCTTGACCGTCGCTGTGGTGTTGACAGTCCTGACCCTGACCCTCAGGTACTTGATGCTCTGCACGACCTCCACTCTTGCACTGCTGATTGTGGTCAGTTGATGGACGAGGGCCCTCAGTCACCTGAAGTCCAGGATCAACGCCGGATCAACCTCTGATCTGTAGGCAGCTTCATCACTGGATGTACTCCTGTCCACCACAATGTTGTAGAGGGAGAAAAGGAAGGGGCTCATCACACAACCCTGTGGTGCACCAGTGTTCAGTGTGATGCTAGAAGAGCCCCACTCCCCCACACAGTCTGTGTTCTGCTGGTGAGGAAGTCCAGGACCCAGTTGCTCAGGTGTGTTTTGAGGTCCAGCCTGGTTACGGACAACATTAACCGAAGTATGCGAAAGGTCGACATTTGCCAAGGCAAGAAAAAACAGGTGCTTGTCATAACCCAGGTTGCCAACTTTACAAAGCAATGCAGATGCCATCATAAACCACATTGGCTGCTGCTCATAATAAAGGTATCTTTGCACAGTCTGAAGGCGAAAGGTCGCAATGTGGCTGCGCAGGTCAATCAGCCCCTTGCCCCCCTCCGACACAGGCAGGAAGAGGACAGCAGACTTCAGCCTGTGAAATCTGTCCCAGAAGAAGTCCACCAGTCTTTTCTGTATATCCTTCACCACTGACTCTGGAGGATCAATAACAGTGATGCGATGCCAGAGTACTGAAGTAGCCAAGTGATTGGCAACCAAGGGTCTCGCCCTATAGGACAGCTGGGGCTGGACCCAAGTCCCACGAGACAATCAAGCACTTACTTTCTCAAACAACCCTTCTCAGTTTTTCTTCTGACATAAAAACTGTAATATCATCAGCATATTGTGACACTTGCAACACACTCCTCCTCCTTCCTCTGTTCATAAGGGGTCCAATGGCAAGAGCATAGAGCATCACAGATAGGGGGCACCCCTGTCTTGTGCTTATCTGAACAGCAACAGGTTGACTAAGCCCCCCCCCCCCCCCCACACACACACAAACACACTTTCAAAAAACCCCTTTCCCCCTTTCC
>VOQJ01033951.1:22962-44088 GCA_015052665.1 Apistogramma diplotaenia | reverse complement strand
TTTTGTTAATTCTAAACTTAACCCGAAAAAGTGTCTGTTTGTGTGTGGGGGGGGGGGGGTGTTAATACTGATCTAGTCAGATTATGACTTTGCTCTGGATTCTTTCAGTGAGTGTTTGTCTTCACCAAGTTTGCAGAACTTGTATTTGCCTGTTTGCTAGTTCCTCCTTGGTAAGTACACTCAGGAGTCCAAACTTGTGAGGACAGAAGGACGCAGCTCAAAGTGAGACAGCAGCATACTGCATGACATCAGCTCAGCTTCACTGTGTGCTTTACTGCCTTTTTACCCTTATGATTAATGCTTACAGCAAAGATAGCACATAACAGGTCAAAATACCTGTGTTCTTTATATATATATATATATATGGAAAGGTCATAAACTCCGGGTGGTAAAAACTGTACATCAGTATATTAAAGTGTTACTGATTGATGCACAGGCTGTTCAGCAGTCTTAAAAACACAGGTCAGATGATCCTAATAGACTTCCAAAACTCACAACAGACAGCTGGTGTTTAGATTCCAGTCGAGTAAATATTATAAAGATAATTTGATCATTTTTGGACTGTGCTTAACGTCACTTTTCAGGATATCCATGAACAGCATCAAAACGCCAGTCCAGATGTTCCTCCTGGTGAAAACGCTCTCACTTTCCTTCTGTAATAAAATACTTTTAATGTTAGTTTTAATTGAAAATAATCTGTTGTATACAAGTGAACCCACCTGAACATCAGGAAATAAAGATGAGCAAATGATTCTGTTCAAATATACTGACAGTGCTCCAGTGAGACATTAAGGTTCACTAAAGCGATCCAGTTATGAAGCTTAATTTTAATCCCAGCCAAACTGATTTACTCAGGAACAAATAAAACAGAAATAAACCAAACATCACCCATTGGATATCCATCCATTTTCTTCCACTTATGCAATTCAATTGGGGGGGGGGGGTCTGTCTGTTGCAGGGCTAACAGAGAGACAGACAACCATTCACATCTCACCAGTTAAGCAAACCCCACTAACTAATTTGGGGGTGCTTTCCTTTGCAACACCAACACCAACTGACTGTGACTGGATCGGCCCATTATCTGGGATCAATTGGTCTTGTCTGCAGGGATGTTCAGGTCTGTTGATGAGCCACAGTGACAGTTTCAATCACTTCATGATGCACTGCAGTGCAGGAACCATCTAGCTAACGGTATTTATATATTGATAGATTGTTGCTCTGTGTAAAATTGTGTACTTTCATCCTGACACTAATGTGTATTGTGCTCAGTTGGGTTCGAGTCCAATCAGCCTAGAAAATTCACATGCAACAATGATTCAGCTGCTGACTTTTACCCAACAGAGGTGGACAGATATGAGCCGAACAGCTAAAACCATTCATCAACTCCTAAAACGGACAGACCTCTATTTTTACTGCATTGTTCAATTCGTTACTTCCTGTGTAAAATATCTCACCAGTGTCTGTTTCATTCATCCTTCACTCTGCACACAGCAACATTTTTCACCTCCCAAAACGTTAAGGAGACAAAATAAATGAGCTTGTCTGCAAATGCACAGTCATATTAGGCTCCAATTTAAAAAACAATCCAACAGTCAGAAATACCCTCCTTCTGTTTCCTGTCACTCGATAATGACAGTGGATCAGTGGAGTCGCTCCACACATCAGTGTGAAGAAGCATGAAGAAGTCTGGGTGTGTGTGTGTGTGTGGGCCCGGGAAGGTCTGAGTCACAGCTGTCAGTTACATGTGGCGTCAAGTCGCCATGACTGCGAGCTATCAGCAATCGCTTTGACTATCACTCTGTGACATCACTGCCCGTCAGCACAACCCTGCAATCAGGTCATTTAGGCTCGTTTGCAACTGTCACAACAGGCCTGATCATTACTGACCGTCGTCAGTGGTTTCCATTGCTGTGCACGTCAGCAGCACCCACGGCTAAGCTAATCTAGAGAGCTAGCTCACAGTGGAAGACTTTGCCATCAGGCGCTACATATTTATGCATGTTTGACTGTTGTCTTCACTAAAGACGTGATTATTACTTGTGCTCAGAGCCTCGACCTGCTGTCACCGTCTGCACAAAGTGGCAAAATGTCATTTGTAGTCAAATGTCAGAGAACCCCACAAGAGGCAATCATCATTTGTCACAACTGACTTGAGACAACAATAATGAGTCATAATTCACACGCTGCTCAAGTAAGGATATTCTCCTGTATGACACTGTACGAAGAGAGTCGGAACCCAGACTAAGTCCCTACTTAATTGCACATCTCACACTGTACGGTAAATTAAAGATGGCTTCTGTTATGAAGCCTCAAGCTGGACGTTATTACTGCTGCCATCTTTTCATTTTTGGATGTGATGAGTGAAGGATGGATCTGATGGAGAAGCACACTGCACGCTTACACAGCAGCAACGTGTCCATCAATTTTAATCTCACTTTTTTGCTCCAACAGGGTGTTTACAAAACTAATATCAGGTATATTGAATAAGATTTGGTGTTTTTAGAGAGAAAAAAAAGTATTTCTATATTTTATATTCTTTCCATTCAACAAACGTTTGCTGCTGTAACAACAGAAATTTAAAGTATTTCGGATTTTTAAAAGAAAGAGACTTAAAGGGTCGTTTGAGCAAAGACGTGCAGCCACATAACCGATGTTACGTCCTACTGGTCACTACAAATAATGCAGGTTGAGTGCAATTAAGTCTACATTACTAATGGATAGATGAAGCAACCGGATACATTGTTTCTGCAAGTCATTACAGGAAACTATAGATCTGTTCTAAATGGAAGTGGCAGTTATGTGAAGAAGTGCATCTAAAGCGCGTTTTAATATGAAAGGTTTAAAACAGAAGAAAATAAGAGTTTCAGCGCTGTGAACCATCCATCCTCACTGGAAACAAAGAGGTTGTAGCTAATGAGGTGGGAAAGGAGCCTCGGAGGTATTATTGAGAGTCACGGATCCCAACACAGAACAACAAGGGCAAGACAATCAGTGAGACCTCACCCAACCCGGGACTCGCAGGACGACTTTGTTCTGGTCAGTTAGCAAAACGAGGTTATCCTTTTAATATTTCATGCCACCTGCAGCGAGCGCCTGCTTGCACTAATGTGAGGAGCATATAAACAGGCTGCTGGTCCCTTGCTGCTCTTTTTCATGACCGTGGCTCATAAGTGCAGGCTTTATCTCCATATCGACTCGATATCTCAAATGGATAACTTGTGTTGCCTCTGATTTGTGTTGGAAGAGGAGTGAGGCGTGAAAGCTGCGGTAAAGGCAGGGACACCTCTTGCTAATGCTGTTTGAGTTGCCTCGAGGCCCCGAGGGACCGCCTCACACTCGGTCCCCCACCTCACAGATGGACCACACTCCACCGCTGTCTACTTTCTGCTTCCCTGCTCTCTATCAGCTGTCAAATGCAATGTTATCACTGAGCTATACAACCAAAATAGCAATTATTCAACAGGAGCTTCACCACAAAGGCTGAAAGGAGCTTATTGGTACCACAGAGAAAATGTGCCAAAGAGTTCGACATGTTTGGCTCATTCTGCTGCCTCATGCTGATCAAACCGGACTTTAACATGTAACCGATTACAAGTGTTCTCAGCAAGCATTACATTAAAAACTGATTTATTGCGAAAACAAATGGATCATATAGCAGCTATTTCTATTTTTCAGCAGCTGTGTTATTCATATTCAGCGGTGAATATTTCAGTAGCAGGACAGTTCATTGTGGTGACGACTGGAAGTAAACTTTCAACCTGGTTCAGTGTGAAGGAGGACTTTACTTCCCTGTGCACTTACAGCACAAAGGTTTATTATATGAAGGGTTTTGGACCCACAGATGAGACTTTTAGACGTCCTGATTACAGGATCTGTTGACGACAAAAAGATTTTGGGAAGTAAAACCAGGTATTTGAGTCAAACTCAGTTTCCCAGACATGGATTAGGCCTGGTCTTAGATCATAAACTGTTTTGAGCAGAGCTTTTCACTGAAATGAAGCTTTAGTCTGGCTTAAGGCTAAACCGATACCCAGGAAACCTGCTTTACAAGTTATAACAGGGGATAAAAATCCAAAATAATTTCAGATAGAACTTCCTCAGATAACAACATTCATTAAGCTTCAGGGTTGATGTAAATCAGCTGGCTCACTACCTACAGGCTACAAGTAGCTTCCAGTAAGGTGTCCTCAGGGATGCCTCGCTAAAAGTTGGTTCACGTAACAAACGTAAACCCCGGGTCTCTGAATTAGGGGGTGTGGTAAGAACACCAGGGGAACCCTCCCCTTTCCAATCAGCATGTGCGTCAATTTAATCCATCCACTTCAGGAAATGAGGTTATGGATTTCAAGTGTTTTCACAACAAAATATTTTCAACTATACCTTTAAATCAACACTATGAATAACAGAATATAACAGAAGTGCCAGAAAACGTGTCAGTTTACATCAGGTTATTAAAGTCCAGAGAACAGATAAAATAATTTCACTGCAGGCCAGTTTGTTACTTGTGTTTGCATTCATTTATTTTGAGAGTTGTCGGCGTTACAGCATATGTATTTTAAAGATATTTGCAGTAACTGTAACAACCTCCATGGGTTGTGCTTTAAGCAAAGCAACAGCCCTGCTCAGGGTCCATCGCATCGACACCATCCGACCCAACCTCAGACTGAGGGGAACGGAGAAAATCCGAGCAGGTGCTGGAAGCTCCACACAGAGAAGCTCTAGCCTTGTACGTCTGCATCATTATCTGGACTGAGGCCTTACTTTAAAACAAAGACAGGGAACTCATATTTGGAGGCATGTGGCGCTACAAAACAGGCCCTGTGGCCACAGACTGTGTATGTGAGGCCTGGATTCAGACTGGTAGGTAAAGAACAGTTAAGGAGATGAAGACATGCTACATGCAACCTTACTGTACATTTTATCTCTATGCAACATAAATCCAGTCCACCACCATCAATAGATGATTTGCCAAACTCGATTGCTTCTAATTGCTCTTTCAGTCGGGGAACTAGAAACACTGGGAGCAGATTTTCATGCACTGGGTTCCCTTTACCATCATTTTCCAACATGCAAGGACATGTCTTCTGTCCTCTGAGTCCTCTCCCATCGCAGCAGATGGCTGCCCCTCCCTGAGCCTTTCTTCCTGTTTAAGGGGAGTTTTTCCTTCCCACTGTCACCAAGTGCAGCCCACAGGGGGTCGTTTAGACTGTTGGGTGTTCTCTGTAATTATTGTTGGGTCTTCACCTTACAATACAAAGGCGCCCTGAGGCGACTGCTGTCATCTGACGCTGTATAAATAAAATTTAATTGAACTGCACTTTGTGAATCTGAACCCAAATCATAATCTTAACCTAACTACGATGTTGTGGTGCCTGAAATGAACCAATCATGCGCTTCAATAAAGAACCTCTGTGTAAGTTCATGTACTGTATATTGGATGCATTCGCTGCTATGGGAAGATTAATAAAGCAGGAAAGGGATAAAAAAAAAAAGCTATTATTGAAATGATAATTAAGTGACTGTCCTCAGATTATATCTTTAACATGTAAAATGACAAACAGAGATGGAATGAAAACCCCTTTTACAGTCGAGGGGTTTTAACATTCCCGATCCGCGTGGTGCTCCTAGTTTATCTCGACAAGCTTCGCTCCCGGGAGAAGGTCTGCGGGAGCGCGTGATCCGTAACTGTAATTATTCACTTGACAAGGTCTTCCTTGTAGTACATTGTACATTAGGCTCATTTAAACAAGTGACAAAACACAACACTGTATTTTTGACAAGTCTCACATATGTTAACAATGGCAACGTGTTGGTGCGACACCGCATTAAAAAGACATCTTTGCACAGAGAGACACGTTCTCATAAATGCAAGCTGTTATATTCAAATAAACAGGAAGTGAAATGTGAACGCACGGCAGCGTTAATCAGTTAGATTCATACTTGTCAGATGTGGGAGGAGGTGAAAGAGTTGATTTTATTTCTTTATTTAGCAGCTTATCACATTTTCATTACAACAGCTCAATCAATCAGCTCAATCAATCTGGATCATCTGTCAGTGGAACAGTGAGGAGAGTGAAACTACTGCGACCTCCTCGTTCGCAGCATCTACTCTGCATCAGCTCCACAGGTAATAACGTGAATAATAACACGGTTATTAAAGATACTTTCTGACGAGGACTGATCACGGTCAAACCGGCCTCAACAGGAAGTAAATTAACAGTATGGATATGCAAATATCAGACTTGAATATGATGAAAATGGTTTCAACGAGTCATTCTTTGTCGTTATTTTATTTTACTTACCACACCTGCAGAAGGGCAGCTGTTTGCATCAGGCATGGCCGAGAGCAAAGTTTGGGTAAAGTTGTCCCTTTCTGCTCCAAGGAATCGAGGGACCGGCAGCTGGCAGGTGCAGCAGTTTATCACAAACCCAGAAATAATTGAAAGTGACAACTGGCAGCACCACAAATGATTTATTAGTCTTTTACTCAGCTCCTAACCATCCTCGGGGCTGGAATCAATTATTCACCAACTATGTGTCTTCAAATCATTAATTCTACTGTGTGGAGCCAAAAGCCGCCCCACTTCATGTACCTCCTCATGTACCAGACCTTGGACTTGTTCCATCAGGTTCTACTCTGTCGGGCAGACATCTGCATGCGAGAGTCCAGCAGAGACGCTGCGCGTCCGTCCACGGCGAGGTCACGATGGGTCAGCAGAAGTCCTTCAAGGATATTTGGAAATGTTCTTTCAATGCACTTCAACGTTAGCAGTGCCCGGATTTAATATTCAGATGATCTGAATGCATCGCTGGTGCAGCACAAATTAAAAGCTCAGAACCAGCAGATATCATCAAATACAGCCAAGTATTAATTTATCAGGCTAATATTGCTTTCATTCAAAGTTGGAAATCAGCCAGTCAGTGTTGTTGGCGGATACAGCGGTTATCCTTGTGAATTTAATTACGATTGTGAATATTTTTTCTCTCTTTTTAAGCATTAAATTTTTTTAAAGCATCTATTGTTTCAAAGGCTTCTCCAACCTGCCGCTGAGGAGGAAAATCACAGAGAAGCACTTGTAGCAGAGCAGTGTTTTTGGCACAACAGCTGTCGGTGTGTGAGATGCTGAATACAATTATGAAAAAAAAAAAAGAAATATTTGGTCAAATATCAGTCTCGAGGAAGAAAGAAAAAAAACCTTTAAGTGATATAAAAACAACGAGTTGAAATTGGAACACATGTTTGAATATTTCATCAAGGAGAAAAAATATCAAATCAAATCAAACTGAAACACTGAGGCTATAAATTAAACCTGAATTATATGATCTATATATACACATATATCCTTTGACACTGTGGAGGTGAAAACCCAGAAGAAAGAAGTCTGTTTTGTTTAGTTTAATGAGGTATGAGAGATAAAAAATATATATACATTTTAAGGCAAATTGACTTTGTGAAAATGTCGTCGTGTACTCACTGAAAACCATATTTAGATGCACATTAACTCACACTTGGTGCAGATTACTGCATCACAATTACGTACAGCATATAAAGCTGACTTTATAGTAAGTGCACAAATTATTATTATATTGCATTACTGGATTATCTTTTTCTGTTAAATTTGTAGCAGATTGTATGAAAAACATTTTTAAACAAGTTACATTATTTGATTTATCATTTATTTTGATTTACGGCAAATGCAAAGACATGGAAGCATGTATGCGTGTATATGTTTACAGATGAGTATTTGAAAAAAATTAAAAATCCCAAAAACGTGAGACTGACCGTCACAGTCTGATCGTCCCTCTCACATTATTTTCACGTTTTTGGACTGTTTACGGGTCATATTTAGGCCGTTCCAGTTACTGTACTGCACATCATGCTGTGATAATTATTTTCCTTTATTTTATCTCATCTTATCAGTCATCTTCTTTCTCTTCAGCATATCGAAATCGTGGCACAAAGCAATAAAGCATTAAAATATTTTTTTTGTCTCTTTTTCCATTCAAAAGAGTTTAAGTTTTATGTATAATTAATCTGGTGTGGTTTTAAAGTTCAGCAAGCAGTATTTTATCTGTTATAACTCAAACCCTCTCATCTTTATGAATACAAAGCATATATAATGTGCTGCCTTCCTATTATTAATTATGGAAATAACACAACAAAAGCACATCTTAAATCCATTACTGTTGTAAGCTAGACTTGTCTCAATAAATCAGCGTCTACAATCAAAATTGAAATAATTTTTTATGCATAATGTATGTGCTTGTTGCCACAACATCTGTTCATTATGCAGAGTAATGCATTCTTGTAGTTTTTAAAAACTTCAGTCCTATAAAATAATCATAATGACTGCTTCATTACAGAGCACAGGAAGACAGAAGTACATTTTACAATACATCTCATGATTTACAGTTTCATCTACTTTTTATTGTCAAGTCAATCACAAGTTTGAGGGAGACGGGTGGGAGAAGACTCATTAAGGCAGATGTTCGTGAAATCACACGTTTTCCTACAAAGCACATCAGGCTTGAATGTGAAGTGGGTGTTGGATGGTTGGACCCCGGTGCCACGAGTCCGCTGTCACTCATGAAGAACCCAATGAGTGAACGCTCATCGCTTTACCTCGGCTGCATTTATTAGGCTAAGTAAGCATTTCACTGTGTGCATATGTTTGTGCAGATGGAAAAAAAATCTAGCGATATTAAACATTCATTTGCCAAAAATGTGTGAAATAAAATCATTAAAATTGGCCACAAGGGGGCACTACAACTAGATTAAACATTTTCATAATTTTTAATGATATTTACTACTTTAGATTCCCAATGAAGTGTTGAGAGAAGGCCTTTAAAGTTGGGGCTTCACATTGATATACTGGAATATATAAATATATAACCCACAATGATAATATGTTATAGGATACACGTTATAATGTAATTTCATTAAATAGATCTGAGGAAGAAAACCACTGAAGAAATACCAAATGCTACACTTGTTGTCTCTTCTCACGATTAACGACCCATGAAACAAATCCAATGTATGGCTGCTCCTGTTGTCCTTCACTCGTTAGCTAGCAAAACTGAAATGGTGCCACTTAGCGAACATCATCCATGAGAGCTTGTTGCCGACAGGTAAACTAACATTACTGTACAGACATTAACGACACACTAACTGATGTACCCATCCATCCATCCATCATAGCTCCAGGGTGCTGTTTGAAATGCTCCCTCACCTTTGACCTTTGACCTTTGACAGTCTGTCTCCTGCTCCACCATCATCATGTTGTTCACGGTACTTTCTTCTTTTTCATTATTATTGTTTATAATGGCAAACAATGGAGGCAATACTGCCCCCATACCTTCCGGTGGTGTATTGCAGTTACAAAATCACGTACGTGACACGTCTACGTTAAAATTCCACAACTAATTTTTGCAGTCGACATCATCGATTATGTCGAAGAATTGCTGCAGCCCCAGTCCAGACGTTCATGCTATAATGTCTAACTTAAGAGCAGAAATACATCATTTTTACAGCCTTCATAAAATAAAAAAAAAGAAAAAGAAAAATTTAGCCTCTGGTTTCTACCCATCCAGTTTCATTCCAGGTTTAATTTTAAAGCTTCAAATCACAACAGTTGCCTCAAGACACTTTATATTGTACGGTAAAGCCCCTGTTTTAATCTGGAGAAAACCCCAACAACCAAGCAAGCCCCTATAAGCAAGCACTGTGTGATGGTGGGAACCCCAGCAGCCTAGGCCTACAGCAGCATAACTAAGGAGGGTTCAGGGTCACCTGATCCAGCCCTAACTATAAGCTTTATCATAAAGGAAAGTTTGAAGCCTAATCTTAAAAGTAGAGAGGGTGTCTGTCTCCTGAATCCAAACTGGGAGCTGGTTCCACAGAAGACTGAAGGCGCTGCCTCCCATTCTACTCTAAGTGTCGGTTTCTTTTTTGTACGCAGCAAAGATGCAGCACTATTAACAGCGTAATCGACCTCTGCATTATGTTTGTAGATGGCTTTGAAAGAGATAACAAAGAAGGAAGCACTTATTTAAATTTTGTGACAGAAAGACATCCTGTGTGTTGAAACTGTTTTCCCAGCACTGTGTAATCTATTATTGTAAAAATTAAACGTTATTATGAAATAATCAGACAAAAAAACTGGAGAAACCGTTAAATATTCAGTTTCTATGTCATATGTCAGTGTGATTAAAGTGGTGAGTGGGCTCATTTACATCTTGAGAAAAGCCAATTGAGTCTAATAATAAATTAAATGCAGTGTTGAGGCTGTTATTATCAACATCTACATGGATGTTAAAATCACCCACTATAATTATTTTATCTGAGCTGAGCACTAAACCAGACAAAAAGCCTGAGAAATCAGATGGAAGCTGTGAGTGAGGGCCAGGCACATGACAAATAACAAAAGGAAACAGTTTGTGTGTTTTCCAGTTTCAGTCATGAATTCAAACCCTGTCTGGGACTTTATTACTAAGCACGAGTGAAAGGTTACTTCCATTCCTCCTCCTCAGCCTGAGCTTCGAGGACTATAACTGTATGACTGGGAGGTATTGATTCATTTAAACTTATATATTTGACCCACTGCAACCGGGTCCCAGAATAAATCAATATTTTGATTATTAAATCATTTACAAACACGACTTAGTAAAGACTGATTAAATGTTTAATAGTTTCATTGTTGTTGGTACAGTTAAAACAGCAAGACCCCAGGCTGTGCAGAGATGCCCCTGAGACAGTCCAGCACAAAACAGCAGGGTGCAAGATGCTAGCAGGCATAGATGGAGCGCCATGACCAAGTGGCTGCCATAGTATAGAGGAACATCTGTGCCGAGTATGACCTGGAAGTCCTGAGGTCATCCCTGAGGTCATCCCCTGGCTGAGAATAACAGAGCTAAGATCCTGTGGGACTTCCACATACGGACAGACAAACGCGATGGCGAACCAACCGGACATCGTATTGGTGGACAAACAGAAGAAGAAGGTCGTAGTGATGCTGTGATACCAAGTGACAGCGACATCAAGAAGAAGCTGGATAAATACCAGGGGCTCAGAGAGGAGCTGGGAAGGATGAGGAAGATGAAGGAGACAGTGGTCCCCGTGGTAACCGGAAACTCGGGGCAGTGATCCCAAACTGGGACAGTGGCTCCAGCAGATTCCTGGAATGACATCGGAGATCTCTGTCCAGAAGAGCGCAATACTGGGAAGAGCTCAGATACTGAGCAGGACCCTCAAGCTCCCAGGCCTCTGGTAGAGGACCGAGCTCGGAGAACAAAGACCGCCCGTGGTGTACTGTTTCATAATTAAAATAGATAGTTATGAAATGGATATTGCTGAACTGGTCACCTGAGGGAGTTTGATCGAGCAGTTGGGTGGTACACGGGAGCAGCCAGGGAAAGGTGATGCATGTGAACCAGAAGATGTGCTTGCCAACAACATACAAGAACTAGTTAGGTTCAAACAGCCCACCGGTGAAGATGACTGAAACAGCGCGCCCTATGGCCCGGAGTATACACAAACTACGTGTTGAGTACAGGGGTGATTTGTGTATTTGTGCCTGGGTGATGGTGTGTGTCTCTGCAACAAAGTTAAAATATGAATAAGCTTGTGCGACAGCCCATAAACAGCCGTGGGTGGGCTTAAGCTGTGGAGGAGACACTTTCTATATCACTGAGGTACTGATGGGTCAGTACAGTAAGACATATAGGATACACACCCTCTTAAAATTATAACCTGTACAAAGATTTGCAAAAGGATCTCAGCAGATGTTATTTTGTTGTCTTTTATTATCCGTTTATGAATAATTTAGGCAAACATGAAAGTGTTTCAGTGTATAATTCACTGCTATTTCAAGACAAATCTGTAAAAACGGTGAACGATCATTTTCTATTCTCCTGGTGGCCTTGAACAGCACACCTCTTCCCACAACACGCTTTTTAAAAGCCTTTGTGTACATTTTTGGGCCTGTAATCAGTAATCTTTCTGCTTTGCAGAACGACGGCTGAGAAAGCTGCTCACAGCAACAATGTAAGTGCAACGTTATTGATCGGCTGTGCAAAGCACTTTCTTTCTTATACGTTTCACATGGAATATTTCTTTAAGCCGTGGTTATTTTATTTTGGGTTTATCATCTACTTATTGAAGCCATGGATGAATGCAAACTGCGGCGCTCTTGTATGTTTCTGATAGGAACTGATAAAGATTTAACAACATTATTTGCCAACATCTGACACGTTAACAAGCGGCACACTGTGCTGCAGGAGAACAGATCGCTTCCTGAGAGCTTTTAAGAGGATGTTGCTGCTTTGAGATGGGCTGCACATAAACAGTTATTATCTGTGTCAAAGTACGAGTGGCAGCGCCGGAGTGATGAAGAGGAATATTTCTGTGGCCCCAGTGTGCCGCCGTGGGACTGTTATCTTTGCAGCCCATACATCAGACACTGCTGCACACACCTCTTCCCTGTGAATACAACATGACAGGTTTCTTTAGTTTCCCACTTCCAATTCAGATAACACAGCAGTCTTGATCCGCCATGAAGCGCTTAGGAGATGTCGGCTGATATGAATTGAACTGTCAATAACGCACACGGCAGAACACCGAGCTTTTAAAACGTACAAGGTCCCAAAGAATGTGTATATTCTTTGATACAGAGATTATGTTATCAGTGTTCGGGGTGTATATGCAGAGCACTATTCAAGAACTGATTGATAATGCAGCAGAGCATCCAACATTTTGATTATTTACATTTACATAAGAAGCAGGGAAATTGATTTCCTTTCTGAACAGTAAACACTCGTATTTACATTTTAAAGGCCTTTAGCTTGTGTTTTTCTCAACGGCGACTGGAATAAAGTTAAAAACAAGCAGCAGATGAGAGTGACTGTGAAAGTTCCTCTCATCAGAGTGCTCTAAAGTACCACATATAATGTATCCTGATGGCTTCATGCTTTGTTTTGTTTCATCTTTGGATTAGGAATCTGCTGTATGAAAATCTGTATGCTGCAGTGGATGGAGATTAGAGATTTACATACAGAATAAAGTGGATGTAAACAGTTCATAGATGCAGAGAGAAAAGTGAAGAAATGCATTGATTTACTGATAAAAATATTGTATTTTTTTTCATGTATTTGGCCCTAGTCCAGGTTATTAAAATTAATCTAATAACGGTTCATAATGTGAACTCAAATGCAAAATAATGTCAATAATACAATACCAGTAAATACATGTGTATTTATGCCATATATATGCATGTATATGCACACTAACTGTGCAATATTACTCACACTGGACATCATCTATCACTTCTGTAATGTGCAATATCTGATATCAATCCACTAGTGATACACCCACCAACTAACATGTGTATATACTTATTACATCACAGTTTTTAAATGTATATGTTTGTAACCATTTATTTTATTCTGTATTTTTGGTTTATTCACTGAACAGGAGTGACCCTCCAAGCTCATTGTACAGCTGTATATTGACAATAAAGGCATTCTATTCTATTCTATTTATATCAGGGGTGTCAAACATAAGGCCCAGGGGCCAGAACCGGTCCCTCAAAAACTCTGATCCGGCCCGCTGGATGATGGAATCCCTGTTTTTGTCACAACTATAGAATACATTTTTTGCGATGACTTCACAGTAAAACTAAATTTTAAAAAGGACATTTTCTGTTTCCTGACTTCTATAATTACAGGCCAGTCTGGACAAAGAACTACCAGAACTTTTTCTGTTTTTTTACACATTTCTTACACTTTAAGCTCCAACAGTGGTGCTGACAGACGACTCTGTTGTATAAAAACATTACATACAGCTTTTTTCTCATATTCAGATCTCTCTGGGATTCAATATGCAGTTGAACTTGTGTACAGGCAGAAAGGAGGTTTCTCTGGTCCACTGAAGACTGAAGAGAGCTGCATGTGGCCCACAGTGCAAAATGAGTTTGAAACCCCTGATTTATATGAACTTTTGATTATAGACCAGTGGTAACCAAAAAAACATTTTTAAATTTTTAA
This sequence comes from Apistogramma diplotaenia, assembly GCA_015052665.1. Lineage (NCBI taxonomy): Eukaryota > Metazoa > Chordata > Actinopteri > Cichliformes > Cichlidae > Apistogramma > Apistogramma diplotaenia. Next base: position 30,048 of record VOQJ01033951.1, on the reverse strand, counting down.
TTTATCCTTTACCTTCACCCTCTCTTAATTTTAATTCTAATGGAAACTTCAAAATACGATGTGATTTGCTGCAATATAAATTAAGTTGAATGGTTGCCAACTACTCGCTGGGTGGTAGCAAAATTGTGAAGTACAACACAAACCAGAAATGGAAATGACTTGCCTTCATAGTAAAAGCTATGCCTTGCCACTACACGTTCCAACAGGTGCAGCTTTTACTTTGAAGCCGATCGTTTTTTGTTTCCGGTTGGTGTAAATTTCAGAAATTTCCCTCTGGGATCAATAAAGTATTTCTGATTCTGTAACACTTTTTCAAGTGTCACTAGTAGTTGGTGAACATCTGGAGATGGGTCACTGTGCTACATGCAACCAAAATCACCAATTTAATCTGGCGACAGCCACTAACCTCCGTATGCAGGGAAAACACGTTTTTCCCGACCGTCCAGAGAAGCGGACTCTGGGCCTCCTCTGGACACTGGATTTTTTTTTGAATGTGTATTAGCATGCAGAGAGTATGTAGTGTTAGTTAGCATGACCGATTTCTCTTAAACCTTATTTAAGGGTAAAACTTTTATACTTTATCAACATGGAGATCTCACCCTCCCATGAAGAGCTGTTTGATTTTGACGGATGCGTGGCTGCGTGTTTATATGCTGCTTTATGTACATGTCTTTAATGTTTGTTTTGGGCGTTTGTTTCCAAACTGTGAGGCACTTTGTTTTTAAAAATCTGCTATACCAATAAAGTTATTACATTGTCGAAGCAATTCACCACCAGATTTGGAGGAATGATGCAAATCCGCTGCAGCAAACAGGCAATAAAATGTGCATCTTCCTCACATATCTTCTCTTTGCGAATTCCATTATCAATTACGCAATAGATTTCTATTTCTACTCCAGCTCGTGCCTCCAGATGATCAATCAAAAGGTGATTCAGTGTTTGTCATGAGACTAACCATTCCTCCTGTTTATGGTGTGACTACGGTTTGTGTTAATAGCGAGCTTTCAGGATCATTTTTCTACTTCTTTCACGTCAACGAAAAACAGCCCGAGAGGGAGATTTAATATCCTTGTCTGACTTGATGTGAAAAGGCGACCCAACACTGCAACAATGCGGCATCTTGATGCAATAATCTCAAATTAAGTCATGAATAATGTAAGGAAAAGTCATGATGAAGAATTAATAATTCAATAGATAAATAATTTACAAAATAATCAAATAAATAAATAATGACACACCATAAATAAAGCATCATATTAAATCTTTCCAGCAGGCAGCCACATGCAGGCAGCAACATAAACAAAAACCAGGCTTTGCCCACTTCCAGCAGGTCGTACATGATCAATTAAATTGCAATGTCTTATTAAGGTTGATTGAACTTAGAAAAACTGAAAGATACTGAGATTTTGAGTAATATGGCAAACATTATCTTTGGCTATTTATTGCCCGAGCATAAAACAAAATAATTATACGTTTCCGGTTGATTTGGCACATGGGCTGTAAAACATGCCATCGGCCCCTACTTTCCTGTCTGGCTGTGCTTGTTGTTGCCTCTCAGCCACCAACCATCAGCAGGACACTCATCAGGTTTTCTATGGCAGCAACACATTTCTTCTAGTTACAGAAAAAAACATCGCTGCAGTGACCATGAAAGAGAGCGCTTCTTCACCCACACCCAAAATTAAACATTATTATACAACGTTTCTTTAGGTTTTTGATACTTTTCATTGATTTGTGTCTTAATAAGTGTTTGATTTCATACATCAGGCTATATGCTTGTTAGGTTACCTGGTGATTCTAAACTGGCTGTGAGTCAGATTAAGTTTTTAAAGTTAAAAGCCCTGCATGAATCAGTGGTTACAGGGAATCAAATACTGTGCATGTGGCACCTTTCTCCTGAGTTTCTATAGTGAGAGCCTGAGTTTCCTGATACACAGGTGTTCACCTTGTAAATAATGGTCTTGTTCACCTTCAAATTAACCATAACATGCATTAACTAAACCAACTTCAATATCGAGAATAGTCAGTGAACGCCCCTTTGAATAAAATATACAGAACATTTAACTTTGATGTTATGCTTTCAAAATAACAAATCAAACCTAAAATATTTCCTGTGGGCCCATTTAATAAACTAAAATAAAATGATACTCAGACTGTTGCAGGCCTGAACGCTGCTCGGAAAGCTGTAGCTTTAAACACCTCAAGGGCCAAAATATAAAGCGGTACCTTTGCTGATGGTGTAAACACACAGTCAGGAACGGCAGATGATGATGATGATGATGAGCAGAGTCCCGTGGACGGGCCTCACGCAGCCGGCCTCACGCAGCGGCCCTCCCCGCAGCAGCCCTCCCCGCAGCGCCGTCCCGCTCGTCGTCAGCTCGCAGCTTCGCGGCCTTCGCTAGCTCAGTTCGCGGGTTGTTAGCTTCTCAGCTACAGCATCAGCAGCTCGCTCAGCTAAAGCTGTGCCCGGTAATTACAGTCTTTGAGCGCTTTCACTGAAACGATGATAGAAAATGACGTACGAGTCTTTCACTCCCGCGTCTCTTTATCACGTGTCCCTCACGTCACAATATGATTGTTTTTTTCACAAAGGTTACAGGTTATAAAAACTAAATAAATACACAAAACCTTCGTATGTGTATTTTTCTTATTAAACAATATCAAACTTCATTGCTATTTAATAACAAATACTATTTATTAACTATGAACATATTTATTCCAGCATATGTTACCATGAACAGGAGTGTAACAGGGTCACATGCAGCACACTGCGGCAACTGATTTTTATTTTTGTCTGCTTCACTGACACGTCGTTACCTTTCAAATAACATTTTGAGCTTGTTAGCTTTCACCTGACCTGAGCTTCTTTGACCCCTGAGAAAGGATTCTGGTTTATTAAGTGCTAAGTGCATCCACATCTCACTCACTACCTATAAACTGCAAAGTCAGATGATGTGAACTGAGCCTGAATCCAGAAACTCTGGCTACACCTGTCACCTAAAACGTGCACAATCAGTGCTTCCATTCTTTCAAACCAAATTCCCAATCGGAAGAGTTTCCCTTCCTGGTTAAAAAACAGCTGTGGTCAGAAGTTTACATACATCGACATGAACGTCATGGTAATTTTGAGCTTTTACTGATTAATTTGAACATCTTTAATGACCTTAATAAACAAGAATTGGAAAAAGTATTTTGGATTTTCTCTCATCCACACAGAGTGAAAATGATACAAGCTCAAACATACACATTCACTCACTTAAAGCTTTTAATAAGCAGCGCTGAAGGCTCTACAACGTCTTTTAACTTGACAAGGCACCATAACTGTCATTTTGTCTTTGCAAGCATGAAAAGGAGTTGTTTGACAGCACTCACCAATACTCAGAACAATGGGAACAATGGGAAGGTCCAATTGATTGCAAATTTACAAAAAATGTTCTGTTCTGAACAACTGCAGATTCCAAGGTCATCAGTTCAAACAACTGTACAAGTTATTCGGATCACCACTTACCCAAAAGTCTGGAAGAAGACCCAGAGTGGTTTGGAGGAACAACCCGGGGATCACCAAGAATCAAGCCTGACTTAAACTGTTCACAGTGAAGAAAGTGTTACGTCACCATAAACTGGGAAGGTGCCGAGCAAGAAAGAAGCACCTGCTCCAAAACCGAAACCTTCAAGCTCAACTGAAATCTGCTGCTGCTCATGTGGACGAGCCCAAACTCCTTCTGGAGGTATGCTCGTCAGACAGCATGGTGGACAGAATCTGTTGACTGCATCTATGACTATTCTGAGGAGTCCTCAGAGCCCCATCATTTTCTGATATTTCAGCCTTTTTTTTTCCTCTGCAGATATGCATGGAACCAGTAATAAACTGGGCACCAGTACCATCAGAGTCTTGATGGAAAAGGGGTAGATGTGGACAACCAGCCCAGATTTTAATGATATCAAAAGACCATCAGCTTGGCAGCAGTACTGCAGGAGAAGAAGTCAGTTTAGGCTGTCTTCTGAGGGCAGAAGTGCACCTAAGTTCTCATAACCTCTCTTGGTGTTTACTTTGTCAGAGTTTCACACAGCATGCTGTGAAATTATATGATAGGCTTATGCAGCGAAGACTTTTTAGCCCGTGTTGCTCTCTGCCCATTGAAGACATCATTTTTCCCGGTGCCATCTGCCTATCAACCTTACCCTATCAAGAAACAATCAACACAACCATCTGCGGTCTAGTCACCAGTCCTGTTATCCCTCCAAACCAAATAATGACAAACTGGAAAAAGCAGGGTGAGTAAGTCACTGATGCATCTATCAAGGAAGGATGTCATCCAACCAGAGAGCTCAATCAAACAGAAACACAGTGGCAGAAAATACTGTTTGACTTCTTGTTATAATGGGGCTTTTAAAAGACTACGTGGATTTAGAGTGAATTTGAAAAAGTGAGTGTAGAAGACAATTGTAAACAACAATTTTTTAATTGTTTTTTTAATAATGATACAGTGAATTTGAACCCAAGCCTTTATGCGATGAAGGCCATAAAGTTAAAAACAGTTTGACTTGTGATATTCTTTCAAACTGCTGCCGAAAAATCCAACAGTGCCTCTCTCAGACCATTAAAATTCATCCACTCCCAGTGATTGCAAACAATGAGGATCCAAAAGCAAAAAAAAAAAAGAGGTGGCAGACACAAAGATTAATTAAAAAAAGAAAAGCTGTACAATGGACACATGGATTGTTTCATTAGAAGCCAGTTGTGTGGCTGCAGAAATGCCAAGAAAATATGTATGAGGGTCCGGGGATGGACAGCGCTTAAGATAAAACAGTCGAAAAATGTGCAACAGACAAAACCAGGCAATGTGGAATCGAGGAGGCCTCTAATGAAGCCAGCTGGTCCCAGTCCAGACAGGCAGAGGAGGGGGAAGGATTGATAGAGGGAGAGACCCACGGGGGAGGGTAGAGGGAGAGAAAAAGTGAGGGGAAAAGGGAGTAAGACATGCAGGATGTATGGCCACCCAGGCAGCTCTATTGTATCAGGAGGCACCAGTAGGTGTATTTCTTCCAAACTCTGCAGAAAAACCTAAACCCATGCCAAACAGCACGTCTGCTAATCGTGCAGCAATTACTACCCTAATAGATGTTTTTTTATTCCGCTTCTCGCAGCCTCGCAGCCGCCATGTTGGGAGGCAGAGCGTCGTTATGATTGTGAAAAGGATGCAGAACTCGCTGCTTTTCTCTCCTCCACTGCTGTGATCTTATCCAACTGCTCGAACCACCCAGCAGCCTGTAACTGTTTCTTTGTGCAGTGGTCGAACATACTGCTTAAGATCCAATATACCTCCTCTGCAGCTGTGTCACTACCCCGCCATGCTGCACGTACACTGATTAAACATGGAGTTCTTGTGGTGTGTTATTTATGGGATGCTGCTGTCTCTTTGGCTCTCTCCACCTCATTTCTGTGATATATATAAGCTGTGACAGAGTTTCTGCATCAACTCCAACAAGACAGCGAGACATTTACCTGCCTGCTATCTGCTGGTGCTGTACAAGCACGCGGGTTTGCTTTTTCAGCCATTACAGTTTCGTCTGACACTCATCTGCTTTCTTGGAGAAAGTTAGATGATAAGAATTATGTAACTTCTTAGTTTGGCTGAACCAGAAGCGCCTGTGAGCTGCTGTCCTCTTTGGTTTCTGTGCAAATGAAACAAATAAGATACGTTCGTGGAAATAATGAAACTTCTAGCCGGGGCTTTAATGTAATCGAGTACTTCTGCTCTCTGGACATCCAGAGGGAGCACAAAGGTTCAGAATGAATGTGGCTCCAAGGCTGTAACTCAAAAATCTGAATTTCACAGGTTAAAACAGATGTTTTTTATTGGTTTTGAAGATAGAAAATAACTTTCTGTGAGTGTTTGGGACACCACAGCAAATTTAATTTGAGGCATGAAGCAAGCGGCAGCGTCCTGACAGCACCACCACAACCAGCTGCTGTTTTAGCTTAGTTAGTCCTCTAATGTCCAGTTATTGTTGGTAAATCAGGAGAAAGCACCCTTTTATAAATCCATATTAAACCAATCACTTATCCCAGTGAAATGTTTCACTGTAAGAGAAACTGAAGGACAGAAATGTGATTTTATTTAAATTCAGACACGTTATAAATGCTCCATTTGCAAGATCTAAAATAATAGGTGGGTTATTAGTCCAGAAGCAGGTGTAAATAATTATTTTAGAAAACATGAAATCTAAATAAAACATAACTTTTATCCACGACAAAGGCCAACGTGCTTCCAGGGAGCTCCTGGAACTTCTCTCAGTGCTGCATGTGTCCTGCTGTCTTACTGAGCGGTTAATTTTAGCACCGTATTAATAGTGCCCCCACTGGGAAATGTGGGACAACAGACAGCACGTTTACGGTGTCACAGAAAAAAAAGAAAAAAGAAGCAGCAAATATGCCTTAAATAACTTCAACATATTGATTAAAAAGTGTACATCTGAACTCACACCTGACAACTCTTCCTCGGCTTCCTTACATTTTTGAGTCCATCACTCAAAATGCTCTGGAATATTTGCATAAATAATAGATCTAAAGGGGGGGGGGGGGCATTAAAAAACCCCTGCGGTGACATTTCTCTGCAGGTTCAGCACAATGAACAAACAGTATCTTCAGATCAGTCTACTGCAGATGTCTAATGTATCATCTCATTGGCTGTTATCACTGATAATTTCATGTCATGTACATGAAAAGTGCTGAACATGATGGCAAAAGTCAGTCGTTAAGGAAACAACCTGCAGAAAGGCTTAATTATAAGATCTTTCTCATATGGATGGATCTTATTATCTTTCAACAGGTTCTTCTTTTAATCCCATTATCATAATAAAGAGCAGCGATAGATAGATAGATAGATAGATAGATAGATAGATAGATAGATAGATAGATAGATAGATAGATAGATAGATAGATAGATAGATAGATAGATAGATAGATAGATAGATAGATAGATAGATAGATAGATAAAATTTAGCCTCTGTCACATTCGATCTTGCGGCTTCACTGTGATGCAGACGTCTGCTCCTCTTCATCACACATTATTCATGAACTCT
>VOQJ01033951.1:7126-22942 GCA_015052665.1 Apistogramma diplotaenia | reverse complement strand
TAAGATCTTTCTCATATGGATGGATCTTATTATCTTTCAACAGGTTCTTCTTTTAATCCCATTATCATAATAAAGAGCAGCGATAGATAGATAGATAGATAGATAGATAGATAGATAGATAGATAGATAGATAGATAGATAGATAGATAGAATAAAATTTAGCCTCTGTCACATTCGATCTTGCGGCTTCACTGTGATGCAGACGTCTGCTCCTCTTCATCACACATTATTCATGAACTCTTCCCGTCATCTTTAACTGCTGCTGCTTCAGACCTCCGGACCACACATGCTTTAATAAAGTGTTTACGTCATGTTCTCCTTAATTTACTGATTTTTACTATTTTTTACTTTCATTGTTTTACTTTTCTAAATATTGTGCTTTAAATAAAGTTATATTAAAATGACATCAATAAAAGGATCTACAGGAACAACTTATTTCACATAATGATTGATTAAGAACGATAAGCTCCAACATATTTCACTGCTAATAACACCACTGGACAGAAAGTTGAATTTGCAGACATGTATCTGAATTATTTCTGCCCCAATTAGCAGGTTGCATCTTATAAAAAATTCAAACTTTTGTTTGTGCCGTCACAACAAAGGTAACCAGTGCTCCATGGGTTTGCACCTTCACTTTATAATCTCTGCAGCTTCCTCCATGACAGCATAAGAACCTTTCCTCCATCATCAGCACAATTACTTTAATAAAACTCCATCTGAAAGCCGCCGTGGTTGATGCCTAATCCTGACACCAGCTGAGATTCAAAGAGGATGCCGTTACGTTATTCAGGGCTAATTTTTTTTAGATGCCATGTTATTGTTTTTGTGGGGGAGGGTTTCTGAGAATCACATGTAAATACGAAACATCCTGGTAGATTTAGTGGAGTTATTGGCTTTGCAAATGTTTGAATAACTCCTCAAACACTTTCTGCTCTCCCCGGGCTTCAGCATCTCAGTGCAGCTTTGGAGCTAAGTGATCGTTTGGCTAAATGAGGAGCCCCTGTCTCCTCATGTTTGTGGGAGCAGTAATGACACTGTACTCTCAGCAGGCTTGTGCAACACTGCACTGGAGAATGAGGAAGACTGCTGGGTCTCCAGCATGCCAAAGTCCTGACTCATTCCTGTCTTCCTATGGACCCATTACTATGTTCAAAGCTGATGCTCCAGCAACAGCGATTCCTCTTCCTATGGAGCCATTAGTCTGCCACATATGGACAGTAAAAAAAATGCAATCATGTGAATTCCAGATGCTGCAATATGGTTCAGTTCCTGCTTAAGAGCACCGGTTCTTTGGGATCTGTTTATCCAGATTTTTAGCAGTTGAACAAGATGCAAGAGGAAGAATGTAAATAGACTGATTACATCACAGTTATTGTACTCTCACTGCAGTGTTCAGCAGTGTTGACTCAATCCCCCAAAAAGGATAAATGAAGAATATATATGTTAATAATGCCAATAATGAAATGAACATTTTTATATAATGTTCTCTAATACCAGCTCCACCTACCCTTAAATCCACTGTTAACCTGTACGGTTATTAAATTATTATAAAGTATTATTAATTATTCCATTAAGGAATTCAAAAACTGCAATACCTCGAATGGCCACTGGGGTCTCCACACGGTCGCATGTTAAAATCCCCAGTTTTTAAAGCAGAAAACAGAGAAATGTTTACAGTAAGATGAAGAAAACTGGTCTGGTACAGGTTATATCGTTTATATAGGTTATATAGCTCACACATATGAAAGTAGGAGCCATGTGAATGTGCTGATGGCACAGAAGGCTCTAGCTGCTCGCTGGCGTCTCTTCGGCTCGGCCTCTTCAGCCTTTTCGAGCAACATTATTGTAATAATCCGACAAAAATATGTCCTGCTGTGCAGCCGATAACGGTTCTGTGCTGCTCGTGTTTGTATGTTCTTAGTGCCAATCATCAGGTGTCTTTGGCGATGCAACCACACAGTCGTTACCGGACGACTTCGCCCTCCAGTACTCAGTGGATGACATCACGGTGCCTACATGCATTTCTAAAGATACAGTCTATAATAAACGCCATTACATTGTTTTTTACACTACATTTTGATGTGGATTTTGTAATACTGAACATGATAAAGCAGATAAAGAGTGAAAGGCAAGTGAAATCCCTTCAATAGCTGATGATGTAATATAATAATGATATAATAAAATGTGTTTTTCAGCTGCACAGAAATGTGTTATTGTGTAAATGTATAAATGAATAGCTGCTGTTTTCCTCCTGCATCACCAGCACAACTTTAACTATTTATCTTACATTTCTTTAGCTTCACTTCACAACACTGTGCAGCTTTCACATAATTACTAAAACCATTATGTTCACAGATCCTGATGAGGATGGAAGCACCACGTGACAGATTTCAGACTGAGCTTTACTTTTTACCTGAGCAGTACTCAGATCAGGCGTGATTGTTTGATTACTGTCTGTAATGTGATTTACTGTATTTAGGAGCAGTAATGATTTACCTGAGAGCACATGGACGTGTTACTTTGTGCATGTGTTAGCTATTAGCTGCTCATCCTGCTAGCACGATGAGTGAAAACATCAAAAGTGTGCAGCTGTTTTTATGCACATGATGAAGCTCCTAATCTGTTCTGTAATATTAAGCACTAAAACTCCTCGTCGGCTCAGTCTCAACGTGCCGCTCTTTGGTGACATGAAAAAAAGTGTCAAAAAAATGACTTTTTCTGCTTTTTGAATCGAATATACTTTAAACTGGGAAAATGGGAGTAGCTCACATACTGTCACATTATGAAGTCTGATTAAGAAGTGAATGGAAACAGGGTCCCTGGGCCACTGAGCTAAAAGTCAGAGAACAAAAGCCTTAATCGGCACTTTCACCAGCAGACAAAACCAGGCTGCTTCCCTGCCAAAGAGTCCTGAAACTGTTTTTGTGCAGTTGAACTGCAGAACATATTTATACGCTCGTGAAATCAACTAGTTCTGCTGACGTGAACCCACAGAGCGTCTCACAGCTCCTGCTTTCATTTCTGCTGAACCACTGAAGTCGGATTGAGTCTCAGAACTGGATGTTAGTCACTCTTCTCTAACAGAGCTGACGGCTCGACCCGTCACTCCCCTTTAATAGGTTTTGCTTGGTTTCTCCTGCATGAACTATTTAACAGGGGCAGATTAAGAACATCGTGTCTGGCTGTAAAAATGTCCAAAGTTGGTTTGATGGATTTTGTGCCTCTCTGGACAGTTTGTACATTAAACTGCTGTCACTGACTGTCACTATTTATATTTTAAAAGAAACATTTGCATTATCATCGCATCATAATGTACATTAACCTGAGCTAACCAAAACAATCCTGTATCTATATATTTTTAATGGCTTCTTCACTGAGCTGGGTATGTATCTGCAGACAAAGCCACTGCTAATTGTTTTTTTCCTCCATATGAGTGACATTTTCTTCTTGGCAAACTTTTAATTTCTACTGAAACCACCTCTGCATTTGATCAAAGTTTGAGATTCACTATTGTTGCCAAACAGACTCAACTGTGAAAGTGCCGGCCATCAAAGCATGCAGCCAAGCATTAAACAAAAGATGACATCTTCTGAAAAAATAAACATTTATGATGTGAGGAAAACTCAAAGACTGTAATTCTTTATTGTACATTTGAAATTATTTTTCACCAAACAACTCATCATCAGAAAAAGTTACCAAACAAAGCGAATAAATTGTTTTTTCAATTTTCATTAAGGGAGAGAATAAACATCCTTTTGCAAAATCGACCATAAACAATAGGAAAAAAAGCCAACAACAATGCAAAAATGTCTGAGGATGAACGTTGCCAAGAGAGAACAAGATGCACTGACAACAGCGAGGGGAAGGTATTGTCTGATTGTCTGTGGATCACACAAGAATGCATACAGCGGGCGTGTGTTCCTCAGTCATCAGCTACACAAAATCATTTGTTTCATGATCGAGCAGCAGAGAGGCAGACACAGGCGGGGAGAGCCTCTCCTGGGGGATGAAGGAGTCAGAGGGCTTTGTTTACCCAGAGCTCCTGGGATGCCAAGGCCAGGAAGCTGGCGTGTCCCTTTGGCCCACCTGGGACGTTACGTCGTCGGGCAGGAGGCCAAAAGGAAAAACCCTTCGGGATCTTAATGCGATACGTCGCGTCATAGAGACGGCGCTCGGATGCCAGCTCGGAGGTGGATCAAAAAAAGTGTCATTCAAATGTTGTTGAAGTGATAGATGCTCAAAGGCACTCTTGGCAAGGTTTCACCCGAGAATAAACCGAACTCTTATCAGGCTGAAGCACAAAGCGGAGCTGCGTTCATATCACATCCTTAACCAGCTAAACCGTTAGTGAGTTACCGCAGTGGCACTTTGGTTTGATTGAAGTGACTTAATAAATGTCCAACCAGGAGATGGTTATCATCACCATAGTTACCACACAGCATCCTCGTGTCACAGCTCAGGAGTCTGTGGATTAAAGTCAGCAAGCTTCAAGTACAGTAATTAGATGACATCACTGTTTTTATTCTATAAAATTAATAACAACAAAGATTTTACTTTTCTGTCACTAACAAAAACATTTTTTGAGATGTGATGTTTCAAACAACCAAAGATGAAAAAAATGTATCCAGATAAGATACAAATATGTTACCAGTATCTGCACACAACAAATGTCGAGCATGAGTCTAACAAAACATGACTCTGCTGTCTGTTAAGTGATGCTCACATTATATTTATCATATAAAAGCTCTTTAGCGTCTCCAGATTCCTCCTTGCTCTCCTTCTCTGCCTTATGTTCGATAACATGAGAGCCGGGAAGCCGCCTGTTTCCCTCTGGAGCGCTAACATCTCTATTTGTCGTCCCCGGGGAGCAGCACTTGTCAGCGTGCAGCTCTACGGAGACGGATCCCTCCTCTGACTCTGAGGGAAATCACCTCGTTTGTTTTGTGTCAATCCCCTCAAATCCTGCGGAGCTATTGTGCGCCGGCTCCCTCGTCCCTCCCCGGCTCTCCCCAGAGAGTACGAGCTGCTTTCTTTCTGTCTTCACATTAAAAAGGTCAACTTCAGAGAAAACCTGATGCAAACCTTTTTAAAATCATGCAGAAAGAGTAAATGCAGTGGTCTTAAATGTAAATCTGAACAATAGCTGTGAAGAATGGACTTCACCATTTATGCAGTAACAGCCAAGTTATAAATAATACTTCTCCTTGTTTCCTTGATTGGTGGCTGTGGCAGAAGCACCACCATGTGTGACGCGGTGCCACACAGTTTGTGGGGCCAGACTTTGCCTCGTTCATTTCCTTAAAAGCAGTATTAATAGTTTCTGGCCAGCTGGGAGCAGTGGAACGAGCTGTAAACACCCCGCTGACATCATCTTGTAAAGCAGTTATGGCAAAAGTGTTGCACACGCAGCAGCGAAATTAACTCTGACTTCATTTGGTGCCGATCAGGTGGCTTCGCCAGGGCTTTTTTAGCTGCTTCGCTACCAGCGACTTTTCCAGCTCACTCGGAGTCGTTTGGTTCATTTTTAATTTAACTACAGTTGCTGCCCCGTGGCTGTGTGCCGCCGCCATTCGTTCTGCTCGCAGTTTATCCACCAATCTTCGTCTGTGCAGTCTCAAACTGAGGTTGACAGCACAGGAAGAACATATTTCTTTGGAGATTCAAAGCTTTATTCAGTCATGCACAGAGTGTTTCCTTTACTGGACTTTGTAAACTGGACATTTATGCGACGTGGTGCACGTCTGACCTGACCTCCACACCACGAGCTCACTCTCCACTGCTAAGTACAAAATAACATCTAACATGATGTACAAATGGATACAAACAAATATACTTTTCTATCCCATTTGTGTGCATTTGTTTGAATTTTCATTATTAGCATATGGACTCTTTAGTTACTCCGAAGTTCCCTCCAGGCTTTCCTGCAGCAGCAGCACCATGACAGGTGTGAGGTCACAGGTTCGTGTCTCCTCCAGAGATTCCTGAGAACGGGATGGAAACCCGGAAACATAATTAGCTCTGATCATAATCCCAAAAGTAACTGTTGGTCGTGTATTTTCCTGGTTTTTCCAGGCTTTCCCACCAAACTGTTGGACATTCGCATCTTGGTTCCCACCAGCTGACTCAGGATTATTATTCTCCACATTGTTACACTGATTCATTTTTTTCAAATGAAGAAAAAAAGACTCTATATGCGTATGATTAACAAAGCTGCACTCTTCATGTTGACAACATGTGATGGCAAAAATAACACGAGGCACCTCTGGTAGAAATAATAGGCATTGTGGAGCAGTGCACCAAAGCAGGTGCAGCGACGCCCACTTTTTCCTCCCCCATCCCTGAAGAGCCCCCATATCACACGCAGATGTTTCCCATCAAACGCACCCACAAACCTCTCCACCCCGAGTATGTAAACCGAGATAAGGAGCCATTCGAACAGAGGGACTCTGCAAACTGCACCTTTGCTGCTGAGCTTTTCTCTCTGTCACAATACACACTTCAAGACTGGAAGCAGCTTCTCCTGTTTTCTGTGAGGGTCACATATGCTTTAGCGCCACGAGCAAAACATGCAGCTCGGATGTCTGTGATAGGCGTCTTTAAATTGACAAGAAAAAGGGGATAATGCCGGAGTCGTGTTTGGATGCAGCAGGGAAAAAAGCAAATGATTGAATAACAGTAATTAAAGCAGTTATTCGTTCGGCGAGCACCTGCATGAGGGATGATATTGCTCCTTAATTCAGCTCAGTTTAACTTCTCTCAGCCGGTGGTTCCAGCATCGCCTCATTAATTGCTGATTGGCATCGAGCTGTTCGCGGGAACAAACTGTTTACTCTGTCTTGCCTGTTTTCTCTGGGCTGCATGTGGCGACAGCCTCACTCAGACGCAGCATTAAGGCCTATTGTAGCAAGTGAGGCCGGCGTTTTCAACTTCTTTTGTGGACTGTGTGATAAGGCTGATTCATATTCATATACGTGTACTTTAGAATATGATGGGCTTCCTTACAATTATGAAGCTGTAGATGATATTTTTGCAGGTGGATGCTTTGAATGAGGACGTGTACACGGTGATATCATGGAGAACTACTGGTAACTCACACATGCACGTGTCTAATCATACATTTAATGTCTTTTTAATGCTACAGTTATCAATATTTTCATTAGAAGAAGGGTGCAGATATGTAATTAGAAAACAATCAGTTGCGGTGATGATTACACAAACAATCATCAGCCAAATCTGCTGTTTCCAGCACGTCTGACTTCTTTTTCACAACTTTATTGTTCTGCTTTAATCGCAACTACGAACAAGTGAGAATGTTCCACTGATCAAATGTAACATTGCGACTGATGAAAGTGACTGTTAGAATAAAAAAAGGCCACATTGTCATGCTAGACAACTGGGTGAGAGCATCTCTACTGGGGTGGTCCCAGTCTGCAGTGGTCAGCATCCACCAAACGTGATCCAAGCGTGTGACCATCAGAAGTGGAGCACAGAGTCTGGTCTGATGCTCACTTTGACATCACCTGGAAGGCCGGGAGTGTGTTTCCTTCCCTGGGGACCGCACGGCACCAGGATGCATGATGGAAAGAAGGCAAGCCGGCGGAGGCAGCGTGACGGTCAGTGCTGTTACCACCTACCTGAGCACACTGTGGCCTCTTTCAGTGGGATAGTGCGCCCTGCCACAAAGCCACAAAGCAAAAAAGGTTCAGTCCGGTCGAGCATCCGTGGATGTGCTGGAGTCTCACAGCCTACAGGATGTGCAGACACCACGGCACACCTCCGGGGGTCTGAAGCAGCTCATGCCCCCATGAGGCTGCGAAAGGCAGGTGGTCATAAGCTGCTTGATTGGTGGAGATCCACACTGGATATGCAGACAGTGGAAATGAGTGTATTTAAATTTATACTCGTTTATTTTACACCTTACGTAGAGATGGATATAGTCAAGCATATTGTTTCATTCAATGATTCGATCTTTTAACACTTTTGCAGAGGCAGGAACAAAGGTTCTGACTGAGACCATTAATGTTAATAAAACCGCAAACGTGGGGCACAGGAAATATGGTTTTTACTTAATGTTTCACTCTGTGCCTGACTTTTATTTTACTATTAATGGCACTTTAATTTTCTGTGATGTTTTCATTTATTTTGATCTGTTTGGCTTCATAAAGAAAGTCCACTCAGATATTGTGTTGAAGTAACTTCATCTGTCCCCGGTTGCCTAGAAAACCTCCTGCCGGGGTGATCGTGACCAGGCGCCTCCCTCACGAGTCCGGGACCCCGGCTGCCACCTGACAGACTTCCTCCGGGACAAACGTAAGCGTGAGTCCATCTTTCAGTGTTCTGTGCTGAGCAACTTTTACAAAACTTAAAAAAATGCATAAAACTACTTGTAACTGAACACTCGCTGTTTCCACTTTCCCGCAGTTGCACACACTTCCTGTGGATGATGAAGCTGGCAGACTTTCATGCATACTCACACACACACACACACACACACACACACACACACACACACACACACAGATGCAAACACACCTTTCTTTCTTGGGGCCATGCAGGGGCGAACCTCCCACTCCTCCTGCCTCGCAACGTACCTGCCAGTCAACATAAAGAGGGGTCAAATCCCAAAGGGCATTGGCTATAAAACATCCTACAGACAAACAACCTAATGTATGCATGATGGATTTGGGGGTGGGAATAAGCTATACATTCTCCAATATATCAAAACACAATTAAGTGAACTGACAATTACAGTGAAAAGAGAACCTTTAATTATCTCTTTGAGGACTAGAACTTCAGCTGATGGGAAGTAATAGCTGGTTATGGATGATAGTGTGGTCACGTTGTTTATCTGCCAAGTGAGTTTGATAAACTCATGTGTGCAACTTATAAATAGTAAATTAGCAGCTTCAGTTCAGTCATTTTGCTCGGTGAACTTTGCTGCTTCTCTAATCGACAAATGTTTCGTTTTTCCGAAACAAAACGTTTTTAAAAGTTTTTGAAAGGTCAGAGGTTACCACCGATCACAGAGTGCTTAATGAGTCACAGGAGCTGTTAGTCATTCGTTCATTAATATTTTTATACGGCGGATAAAAACTGCAAAGACAAGCTAGCAGACACACGCCTCCATTCACCACATGAATGAGGATATTTATTCATATGAATGTATCTGCTGTTATATCTGTCCACAGGGTGCTGGTTGCCCTCACAGGCTGCAGATGGGCGAAGCCACGGTGATGTCACCTCCTGGTGTGTTTGCCGAAGCCTTGAATTTGTCGTTCTAGCCGTCAGCATCTTTGTTCTGCAGCTAGATTTAAGGGCGCTGTGTGGCTGTGAGGTGCTGTGTGGCTAGTTAATGATGCAGCAGGTCCATAATCAGCCGCATGGTCAGTGTGATGCTCGAGACCAGGCATGCTAAACTCGCGGGCCGCTTCCGGCCACGCCCCCTATTTCCGGCCGTGAATTGGAGTTAAAAATCTGTTACAAACAGGCGCTTTAAGTTACTTTGTTGACACGCCGCTTCCTCCTCCAGTTAAGAGGGTTGAGCGGAATGTCAAAAAAGTAACTTAAAGGGCCTATTTGTACCATATTGTTAACGCCAATTCACGGCCGGAAGTGAGGGGCGTGGCCGGAAGCGGCCCGCGGGCTGCGAGTTTGACATGCCTGCTCTAGATGACTTTTACTTTGAAAAGAATCCTACAACGTTAAGTTGGTTGAGTGTCTTCAGAAGTGTTGCCTTTTCTACTCGTCCCTGCAGCACAGGAGCTAAACCACCTTAATGATACATGAGGAAACATCTCTCTGATTTCTTGTCACAATCCTGACAGCAGACTTTATGACTCATCAGAAAACTCTTAAATTCATCCACATTTTACCAGCAGCCCAGCATGGTGAGGAGGTGCAGGACTCAGGTAAGTGAGTCAGCAGCTCGTATCCTCGTGTCACAGCAGCCAAGTGTCTCATCATGCACACATTTAATCCTGGTTTCTATTCTAATTGTTGAGTTATTGAGAAATAAATCAGCTGTAAATTTCTGCTGTAACGTTGAACATTTTAATCTATGAGTCTCACGCCGTAGTTTTTCACCGCTTCATGTTCCCGTCAGCAGAGACCTGCAGGATTCGTTATATCTATTTTTTTTATTTTAACACCCAAACAGCCTCTGATTTTCAAACTTGTGATGTACCACTGACAGAAGGTGAAATTATTGATCTGATTTCCAGCACTTGTTTTAATAATTCTTTATATTTGTCCCTGTGGGTTTTTTCTATACTCACACAGAATCATTTCGTGTGAGTTTGATGCCAAATCAAATCAAAGACCAGCCTGTGGAGCCTCGGACCGACTGCACCTCCTGTGCCCCCTCCGTCGCCGTGCAGAGAGGGGGAAGAGCTACTTTACTTTGTGCCGTCCAGAGGAGCTGCCAGATGCTCTACTAGGAGGTGAGTTTGGTCCAAGAGGGGTAAAACTGTAATATCTATTATAGTCTTTACAGAAAAGAAAGCGCAGCCCTCTGCAGGCTTTTTCCATGTGAACCTCCGTCTCTGCTCCTTCACTGAGGAAGGCCATACGATGTGGCTGAGAGCACTTGAAACAACTAAGTTGGACCTTGCATTAAGTTGTATATATGTATTTATTTATTTTTAAAGCTGCAAATCAGGAAAGCAACTCCCATTTTCGTGGTTACCAAACAAATAAAGAGAGGATTTCATAGTTAGGGAGTTTCTGTAATGCAGCCTCTGGTGATTAGCGAGCCAATCTGTCAGCTGAAGCACCTCAATTTAAAACTCTGTGTTGGAAATCATCCATTTCACTGAAGTGTGTTTGTGCGAGACACTAAAGTTCTTCTAGCTGCGGGGCTGCTGCTCTCTGATTGACTTCTGACCTAACTAGAAGCAGTTAAACCAAAAAAGATCCTATATATAGCACGGACAAACAATACATCACATTACAATCAGAGTGCACTGTGAGCCATTGTGTCTGTGCTGCAGAGCGAGGCGGGGAGGGAGAGCTAGAGATGGAGTGAATGAGCAGCTGTGGCAATATTTCCAATATTTACTCTCCTCCACTGAGTGCAGTTGCTCGGGCCTTTGAGGAGCAATCAAACATCCGGAGATGGTCGCGAGATTCTCCCTTTAAGCCACAAGGTTTTATTTGAGAAAGAATACCTTCTGTTCGTCGGATTTGCAGCCATTTCATTCGAATCCATCTGTTTTTAAGGTGAAAAAGAGAGACGGGGGGAGCGGGCGAAAACAAACAACAACAACAGAAAAAGCAGCCTATTGAACGGAGCATGTTTGTGCATCATATTGTGCTTGATGTAATGTAGGTCAGTGTTCTGCACAGCACCAGATAAGACACAGGGAACAAGTGTTGTGTGTACTTACAAGCAAATATCTGTCAAAATAGCAATTGACAGATCTACAAGAGGCTCCTCTCTCCCTCATGCTCCCTCTCTCTCTGCGCTGGTTTTTTTTTTTGGCCGGGGAAGTGTTTCCTTCGTCATTAGCATTTTTGAAAAAAGGGCCAGAGATTTGGGCCTATCTGCCTCCACTCGCTGCCGCAAAGCCAGTCTGGCCCAGGTTGTTATCTGTGCACTACAGAGGTGCAGCTGTTTAGCAAATGGATTTGCAGATTTTTAAAGGGAGATGAGGAGAAAAAAGAGGGGGAAGAATCAGGTATTCACAGCAGCCCTCCCCAAACCGCCGGTTTGTGTACGTGCCTGCATGTGTGTGTGTGTGTGTGTGTGTGTATGCGTGCGGACATGTGTGTGTGCGTGTGTTTTCTTAAAAATCTTTACCTTCTGTTTTCTGAGGCCCACATTATTTTTGGAAATGGCATTAAACACAAAAAGCATGAAAAATGCTTATTCTCTCTTTCTGCGCATTCCTTTATTCACTCTCCAGACTCCCGAGGGGCCTTTTCTTCTCCTGAGCGGGCGCCATCGCCGCTCCGGTTGCCTAACTGGACCGAGGGAGGCTGGTGAGAGGAAGGAGGAACCAATGGGGTGCTTTAGGTGGGGTGGGATTCTGCTGTCTTCGCCACAGCTGCTGGCAAGTGCGTCCCTTTTGTCTAATGCAATCCCAGCAAGCCCGAGTCTCACACACACAAACACACACATTCACACAGACGCGCACACGTGGAGGAATTCTGGCTTCAATCAAGGGCCCCCATGGGAGCGGGAAAAGGGCCCTAAGCCATTGGAGACACTGAGGATGCCTGGCTTTCCTAAGTGGGGGTATGCACTGTATGTATGTGCACACAGACACACACTATCACACACACGCCTCTTCAATCACACAACACCGCGTGACGGGCTGCAGCCTCGCTCTCAGCCAGGAGGTGTCACATGACAAACTAGTGGATGCAGAGATGAACTCAGAAAACTAGTGACACCTGAGCGGCTCAGAAGGTGTGTTTAAGCCACACCTGCAGCCCTGGAGGCTGAATCTGAGCTGAGACCAGCTTTCACGTGGTCATCTTTCCAAATTTAAGGCTAAACATTTAAAGGTGTAACATACTTCTAGTCCATACTGTTTACCAAATGTAACACACCCCTTTATGCTTAGTGATGTACATTTTAATGTGAACAGCGAATATCGCAGCATCTGTAAGAGCCACTGTAAATCAGTCCATGCATGTAAGTTATTCATGCTGTCACCCAGCCTTCCCCCTCATCCACTTAACATGCCTGGATTTTCATCAGCTGCAGATTTTTTTCCCGTCTCTACTCGAGGTCTTTTTCAGCCGCGGATCTTTCAGATTTAGAAAATCTTGGTGAACTTGGTGAAGAAGTATTTAAATATGTTTGACTCAGGCCTGAAAAACATATTGAAATGTGGCATCATATTAGCAAAACACACAAGGACGTATATGTTACAGTACGTGGCACTAAGGACTTCCACATCCCATCGTGCTTTGCTGGTTTGCCGTTTCCTCTCACTCGTCTTTTCCAAACCTTTCCAAAGTGTTTATCCGCAGAAACACCTTTGACCTTTGATGCGCCGAAAGGTCAAAGTGATTATTCGCCTCTCGACAATTAACTGCGCGCGGTCTGATTAATCAGCAGACACAGGCGGGAAACGATTCTCGGGTTAAGTTTCCGCGCCGGTTCAAGTTGCATGTTTTTCTGCACCACAGTTGGAATCAACAACGCGCTGCTTTGCATTTGTTATCAGTGTAATTGAATGGGCCATTGTGCTGATAAACGCTTAAACGCTTTAAAGTGCAGCTCGGGGGGACAGTAGGTGTTCTTTGTAACGACCGAACTCGCTTCCAAAATTAACAAAGAAATCTATTCAAATAGAAGAGAAGAGGTGTGCAGGTGTCTTTTAATTTTATTCATCTTCTCCTTTGCTGAGCCATTAGTGGGTTTTGTCTTTGCCCAGCTATTGTGTGGGCGGGCGAGCTAACAATTAAACTATTGTTAAGACAATTGAGAACTGATAAAACTGTGTTTAGATGGTGTAATATTCCAGTGTTGCTTTATATAATTACCATTAAACCATTTAACCTTTAAAATATTTCCAGAAGCAACAACATGCGGCTCGAGTAAAGTTGAGAAAATTATTAAATGTCAGAGTTGCTGAAAAACAGCTTGAAATGTGTACTTTTAAATTGTTTGTAATGGAGATAAATCAGATCCACTTTCAGGAATTCATCTTTCTCTTTTAAAAAAGTTCGTTTCACTTTTGCAGCTCGCTCCGTCAGACGAGCCGGGTGGTGTCGGAGCCGCTGGCGGACGGGTGCAGAGGAAAGGGCTTTTTGGCCTCCATCGGTGGGGCTAACAGATGCTGCCTGTCCGCGTGCACCTCCCCTCTGCCAGGAATATCGAGCTGGGAATTAGGAGAGGCGATGTATAATTTAACTTAACAAGTGACAGTTCATATGCTGCAGCAGCAAAGAGCCACAATAGGAGTGCAGCTCAGTGTTGGAGATCCAGGCTCGCCTCAAGTCATCGCCGCCTCCCTTAGAGTGGGAGTGAGGGAGGGTGAGAGGAAATACACACTCGTGCACGCACGCACACACACACACACACACACACACACACACACACCGTGTACTTCACTTGCTCTCTTGCCGGAAAGTGGAAAGAACAACCTCCAGTGTGGCATAATGACTTTGCAGGGAAACAATAAGAAATAAATACCTTGGAGCTCCTCTATTAGTCAACACTTAAAAATCGTTTTTTTCCCTCCTCCTCCTCCTCCTCCTCCTCCTCCTCCTCTCTCCTCCTCTCACTCTCTTCCTGACTCTCTCTTGCTCTTAATGAGCCTCTTGTTGGAGAGGTAACTGGGGCCGCCGCTCTGCTCCGCGGCGCTCACGATGAGGAGACTGCTCGCTGTAATCACACAGAGGCTTGAGATGGAGGGAGCCTGGATTAGCTACTTTACCGTGTGTGGAGTGTTTAACATGGCACCCGACACCGTGCTCCTTCCTGTCTTCACTAGACAAACACTAACCGTCATTAATTTCATTTGCTTGGAACCATCACCCCCTCCTTCCTCTCTGTCTCCTTCTCTCCATCCCTCCAAAAACCTCCAATTTGGACTCTTCTTGTTTTTTCGATTCAGGCGTCAATGCAAATTATTGCAGCCCGCTGCTAAGAATTACTAGGTAAGGAAGCTAAATGAAGATAAAGAATTGGAAAATGTTTCCAGTTGGAAGAATGTTGATTACCAGGGCTGGGGTCCTGGAGGATTCCCCACTATTTATCCTCATATTTTGGGCTGCCTCTCCCTTCCCGCTCCCAGCATGCCTCTCCTGGGGCCTTAGAGAAGCAGCTTGCACTCGAGCACTGCCAAAAGAATTTATTAGAGCAAATGGTATTGTAAGCCCTATGGAAGGCATACCTTATGTGAAGATTTAAAAGATATTAGGAGGATGGCGCAGGCAGGAACCCAGGTGTGCCTCGTAATAGCCATTGTTTTGAGTGTGTATGCACACGAGTGCGCGTGTGTATTTACATGTGGCTCAGCCTGTGTTTGCAGAGCTTCTGCCTGGGAAGACAAGAGGAGGAGCACGGTGCACCCAAGACACCAGAGCAGGCTGGTTCAGTGTGTACATACAGCACATGTTTTCTGCTCCCTAAGAACTCCATAATAAAGCTGCACGCATTTATTTATCAGCTTCCTGGTCTATCAGATGGAGGGGGGGTGGGGGGTATCGTGTTTCTCCAGGTGGATGACCCTTCAGGCCTCTTCTTGTGAAGACTTTTCGGTCCTCGTGAGTTCTTCAGGATGGCTCCTGAGACCCGTTTTGCAACATTAGCCGTTGGTTGTGCGAATGTTTCAGCAAATTTCTCACTGACGTTTCTGATCGTTCGGACTCTTATTCTTTTAAATTCGGTCTTTTAAAACGTGTTTGCTCTCATAAAGACGAACCATGTCAATTGAAAAATCAATTTTTTAACCTTAAAAAAAAAATAGACTTATAATGATTTTAGGCTTCCGTAGCGGCTGGAGCTGTTTTGGTGTTTAAAATGCGTATTAAGTGTAGTATGGTAGCAACACCTTATCCACATTATGCAGCTCAATTATTCCATGAGCAACACCTGCAAAACAAATTTGGCATTCAAATTTGCTAAGGATGATCAAACAACGCCGAAACACTGTCATTATTTCTCCCTCACATACGGCAGCGAGCGGAGGAGAGGAAAAACAGACTCGCTTTTTTTCTGGATGCACTGAATTAACTATTCAGCTGGAAGCAAACTTCATTTTATAGGTTTCATTCACCTCATTTCCCAAAGTGTATTTAACTGCCATCGCAAAAACAACAACATAAATCGATTTGGATCCACAAAATCTCACCTGC
>VOQJ01033947.1:41737-69581 GCA_015052665.1 Apistogramma diplotaenia | reverse complement strand
CTCACACCCACCCCCCACCATTAAATCCACTGATACTCACACACAAGCCAATACCCAGACCCCCCAGCTCCACTGCTCCAATCTGCCCCTCACAGCGACTGAGGTGAGAAAGATCAAGGCACGGAAAGCTCCAGGTCCAGGTCCAGATGGTATCACTGGTCGGATCTTCAAGTTATGTGGGGTAGTTGGACACATGTTCAACTTGAGCTTGAAGCCATGTAAAGTAGCACAGCTGTGGGAAACATCTTGTGTGGTACCTGCGTCTAAAACACAACACCTGAAGGACCTGAACAGCTACAGACCAGTCACTGACTTCACATCTGATGAAGAGGTTAGTTCTGATGGAGAGGTTAGTTCTTAAACACATTCACCGTCTGGTGAACTCAATGGGCCCACTTCAGTTTGCTTATCAGCCTGGAGTCGGGGTAGACGATGCTGTTATCCATGTGCTGGGCAGAGTTCTGTATCACCTGGAGACGGTGGGGAGAACTGTAAGAATGACTTTGTTTTAATTTCTCCAGTACTTTCAATACCATCCAAGTCTTCTGAGGGACAAGCTGGATTATGTTGAGTCAGTTGTCACTTGTCAAACCGGATCCAGGACCACCTAATCAACTGACCACAGGGGCTCGGGACCGTGTGTCTGATACAGTCATCTCCAGAAGTTCTCAGATGACTCTGCAATCATCAGCCTCATCACAAGTGATGAGGACAGTGAGTACAGACGACTGATCTCAGACTGTGGATTGGTGTTTGAGCAGATCACCTTCAGATTAATGAGAGCAAAAGCACAGAAGTGCTGGTGGACTTCTGCACAGACATCCCCCTTCATCAGTGAACACCCAGGGAACAGAGAACAGACTCTTACAAATACCTGAGTGTTCACATAAATAGCAAACTGGACTGGACTGACAACACTGTGGCACTGTAAAAAAAAAAAGACCAGCTCCTAATGACTTACTCAGGAAACTGAAGGCATTAGGAGCACAGGGAAGTCTAATAATATAAGGACTTCTCATGACTCAGTAGTATGGAGAGCTGTCTCTGTCTGGAGGAACGACTCCCACCCCATCCATGGGACCGTGGCAGCACTGTGGCGATCGCAGGTCCTTCCTTACTGCTGCTGTCAGACTCTACAACCAGCGCCGACCCACAGCAGACGAGCTCATTCACCCAAACATTTTCAATTAACAACAAACAATAAATGTGCAATAATCATAAATTTTTACTAATGTATATAAATGTGTAGAGATTTTGTTGTAGAGTATTTTAGTAGTTTTCTATCAGATTTTGCATATTATTGATTCTTGAGTTTAAACTGATGCTTTGCTGTTTGCAACACTGTAACTTTCGCACAATGTGGGACAAATAAAGGATTATCTTTTCTTTATGCTGAAACAAACCATTGAACTACATTGTTTGTTACCTTTTAAAATGACTGACATCGCTTTAGAGAAAAAAATGAAACCCTGCTTAGACATATTCTCAGTTCACTTTAACATTGTAACTCAACTCCCCTGTAAGCATGACTCTTTCACGCACTTTCCCTGACTCGGAATCGGTACACAGCAGTAAATGTAATGTCTTCTTCTAAGTGTCCAAGTCTGAAAGTTAATCTGAGCACTTAAAATGCCAAGCTGTCATGCTGGACTGTGTTGGGCTGACAGGCAGATTTGTCATCGTGGCGTGTGGCCCTGATGGATTGTGGGACAGAAGGTCACAGCGGTGGTCTGGGAATTCGGCCTGAACACCACCAGCCCTGCACTGTCCCGTTCATTCTGCATTTCACATTCCTCCTCAGCTTAATTTCACACTCTTCTTTCCTTACATAGACAAACATTTGCGTTTCCTTAAACCTGATTCGTTGGCTTAAGATGGCTTAAGTTGCAGATTTATCGGAATAAAGACGAACTAAACAGATGAACTAAACAAATATTTAAGGAAACATCAAAAAGTGAAATCAAACTCAACACCACGTTAATGAAATATCCCTGGGATGCTTAAATCTGCGCAGTCGACCGACATCTGATTTGATGCACTTTGAAAGGTCAGCAGCAAATGGGGCTACAGTCCAAATAATTCCGACTTCAAGAGCAGAGCTGAGGCGGAAAATCCAGCCTCACCCTGAAGGTAGCGCAGCTGCAGGGTTCACTGTCATCACTGTTTGTAGGGAAACAAAACGTTCCGAAGTGATTCTGTCACCGATCGTGTGCGGTGTAATACTGTCAGACAGAACCACAGAGCTCGAGCATAAAATAGCTGAAACTGGCACACATTAAGAAAACGAGTGCTTTTAATCCATTTGGAATGACGAAGGTCAGCTGGAAACGCTGGTTAAATTGAGTGTAAGTGGGTTTAACAACCACTTCACCCATGATTCCTCGCTTTCTCCCCCTCCATCATGTTTCCTCAGTCTGTCACAGCCTCACTGTCACTTTGGCTTTGCTTTTATTTTGCTGTGATGGAAACAAATGGCTGAATCCTGCTTTATTGAATCCCTGCATTGTGCACTGGCCATGACTAGATTACCTTTAAACTGATTTTTTTAAAGCATTTATTCATCCACTGGAGGTCTTTGAAGAATTTATTATATGTGCTCGATGCTCGAGTTTCTCCTTTTCTTTCAACATAAATGGAAAAAAAAAGTTTAAGGACTTCCTCTGCTTCCTCTTTCCATCACAAACACTTCCCACCCTCCATTTATGTCCATACATTTGCAAATTAAAGCACTAGAGGTCAAATGTGGCTCATATGTGTTGCAGACAAACTTGTCCCACCACAGAAAGAGATCACAGATGGTTCACTGCAAGCTATGAATATGCTGACATGAATATAGAGGAGAAGAACAAGGTCAAAGGCTCCTACAACACCTGCTCAGACATCCAAAAATGTAATGTGTTTAAAGGCATGGATGCATTATAATAACAGATTTGATGCTGTGCTATGTTGGATCAGTCCACTACAGGGTAAGACAGGCACACCTGCAATCATATCTGGGGGGAAAAGAGGCTTCCAGCATGTTTGCAGTTCTTCTTTTAACTGAACTGTCACTTGCATGATAGTCCCCTCCATTTTTCATAGTTACAGGTAGACTTGTGATTTATGTATTTTTTTCCTCCCGTCTTTTTTCGGTAAAGCAATTAGAATAGCTGTCGTGAGACCTCAAGTGCTGCTCAGGACTGGCACTTTCTAGACTTGTCACGTTTCTTGTTTTTTTCTGTAGTTTGGTCAGGTTTATGCAACCGGCCTACTTGACTGTGTTTAGTAAAGATCACAAGTTTCTCTGTACTTTCTTTTCCCCCATGACATCACCAAAGCACATTTACCTGCAGTCTTATAGCACCTGTTTCACTGAGCAACTGAGAGCTCTAATGTGGTGGTCTATCTAAGCTGCAAAAGTTCCCACATTTCCATCTGCCATATCAGTGTCACTGCTGCATTGCATCACTGCCTGCTGTGTTGACCCCTCCACCACCCCAGCATCAACCTGCAGGCTCCTGCAGTGCCACATTTTAATACGATACACGAGTTGAAGGGAGCTGCTGAGGTGAATGGTGGGAGTCAACATTTTAACGCCACACACCAAAACTCTGAGCTTTGAATGCTCAACATAAGCACTTTTCTAAAGTCAGTGTGAATTTTGTCGATATTTAAGCAAAAAAACCCAAAAAACAAACATTCAATCAAGATGATCTCTAAGTTGAAATAGGTCTTCAGGTACAATGTATCATTACTAGGGTAAGTGTGAGGGCTTTTATTTGACCAGTGAACACCGACTCTCAGTATGTTGGAGGACAAAAACTGCACAAGCAGTAAACATGCAAACTCACTGGGTTCTCCCCCCAAACCCTGCACCACTGTGCTGGCAGTTCACTCGCCTTGTCCTCTTGCTAGGCTGCATTACCATAAAATAGTTGGACAATTTCGCTGCCATGAGTAGGTATTTTAAGGCAGCAGAGCAAATAGGAATATAATTGGAATATATTCAGGAATATAAATGAAATACATAGCGAGCGAGCCTTTTGCACACACTTGAGTTTTGCACCTTGCGAGATACTTAATGTAGAATGTGATGCGCTTGACCTTGTGTTTCAAAGAGAAGCACATCTTCTTATGCACATTACAAGCAGAGGCATAATCTGATCGAGACAAGGTTACATGAGGCGGTATAGACTGTTTAAAGGTAACAATGTGAAAAATGCAAAACCTAAATTCACAAGCTACAAGTGCTCGTTAATGCAAATCTAATCAGCCAATCGCATGGCAGAAACCCGATGCATTTAGGAAGTCGTCTTCAAGACAACCCGCTGAAGTTGAAGCTGAGCATCACAATGAGAGAAAAGGGGCTTTGAAAGTGCATTGTTGTCGGTGCGAGCCACAGTGGTCTGAGTATTTCACAAACTGCTGATTTCCTGGGACTTTCGAGGAGTGGATCAAAAGGAAAACATCCAGCGAGCAGCAGGTCTATGAGAGAAAATGCTTTGTTGATATCTGAGGTCAGAGGAGAATGACCACACTGCTTCAAGCTGATAGTAACTCAAATAACACATATTATGTCAAACCCTGAAGAAGATGGGCTACAGCAGCAGAAGACTGCACTGGGTGCCGTTCCTGTCAGCTGAGAACAGGAAACTGAGGCTACGAGTCACACGAGCTCACGAGAAACAGAAGATTGGAAATGTTCGCCTGGTTTGATGAAACTATGTCTGATTCAGATGGTTGGATCTCAGTCCAGTAGAACCGCTGTAGGATGTGGTGGAACAGGATCATGGATGTGGAACGGACAAACATCGTATCTGTTTTTATGCTCATTGTGAAATCAGAACACAACTTCACACTCTTTATCTGCCTCTTCTAAATCTCAAAGTTTTTCTGCTATAATAATAATCTAAAAGGTGTCAATCACATACAGACTGCCTCCTTAATCATCTGTTGTTTTTCCCTCACTTTCTCCAACTCTTATACACACAGGAAAACAGTAGCTTCGTTAAAATGAAACTAGTGCTGCTTTAGCCTGGAGTAGAAGTTCGAAAAAGCGAGGAGGCGGGGCACTGTAATCATTTTGTTTCTTACAGATGGCTGAACAGGAACTGAGCACTGAGGTAGAAATTACACACGATTAGAGTTTTTTAGCTCATGAACTCTGACAAAACCAATCACGTGGCATTTTTGCTGAACACAAGAAAAAGAAAGTGGTCAGTTTCACTAGCATGACAGCATGACTTCTCTTTTAAAATAAATACCACGAGCAAGGTTATGAAATAATAACTGCTGCTCCATTTTCCTGGCAGAGATTTCATTCTAATAATATAATTATTATTTTTTTGTTTAACAATAGTAACTTTACTGTGCCTCAGTTCTGAATGGAGGAATATAAGGAAAGAAAATCATTTAAAAACACCAAACTGAAGAAGCTCTTTTTGTTACTAATCTTGTATCCAGATCTGCTAAATGCAGCGAATAACTGCAACAAAGAAGAGCGAAGAGTCTGTGGACGACTTCAAGGGTGTTAAGAACGTCAAAGAGGCACAATGAGCCGAGCTTCAGCAAACTGCATAGCTGACACTGTGCTTGGATTATTCACTTGACGTGTGTGGAAAAGCTCCAACATTCAGATATCTGCAAAAAGCACGTGTTTCTCAAGAGGTGCCAGAACAAGTGGTTAGAAAGTAACCGTACAGCATTCACAATAGCTTGCAGTGTTTCCCACAACTGTTGTTGGAAAATTAGCGCTATGGAAAATTTCTGTGTAGGACCAAAGGTGTGAATCCTCTGTGAGACACGATTACATAAATGTGCTGCCTGTGTTTCTGTTTGGTAAAGTAAAACGCTTCAGCTAAAGCTCGGTGTGTGTGGTGTGTGTGTAGCAGCAAAGCACTTTACTTGAGAACAGTTTGAGGGGAGAGAAGATCCGTTAACTTACTGCAGTTTGGGGGAAACTGTAAAGTTTAATAATTTATTTTATTATGACAAAAACATTTTGGATAAAAAAGGTTGATTTTTGTTGGTATATGACACACACACACACACACACACACACACACACACGCAATGTGTTTGCAATCTGTACATTTCGACTCCACTCAGCATCGCTCAAATACACCCAGTTCGGTTTTTTTGTTGCTGAACAGATGACAGTTAGAGAAATATAACGAAGGAGTCAGTAAATTTTCAAAACTTAACTAAATAAAGTGTGTCTGCTGCAGGCCTGTCTTTTTGTTGTGTGAGGTCTAAAGGTTTTAGTTTAAAAGACCACAACAGAAGGGTGTGGAACACATTCTTATACATCAGTATTAAGTGGTGAAGCAGTGCTTCACTGTCCTCGTTTACAGCATTTTCTAGAGAACCAGTTCTTCTGAGAAGAAGAGCCATAGAGCGCAGACCTAAGAGAGGTCCTAAAAAAGGATAGAGTCCTGAAAAGCTGCTAACCTAATGGGTCGGAAAACAAATAAACAGCCATGAGGTGATGGGGGCATAAAAATGAATGAATTCCTTGCAGGGGTCACTTTATGTCTGTCTGTGCATCTGTGAGGATGTGTGTGCGTGTCAGTTAATGAACCCTTCAGAGCCAAAGTAGGAGGCCCCCCACCACTCTTTTACAAGATAATTTTACAGCCATAGTGAATCTCCAGGAAAGCCATCAGTGTGTGTCTGACTGTGTATTAAGGCATATGCGTGCTCCCATGAGGCTTTGTCTACTTGATTTATATGCCTGCGTCTGTGTTTGCGTGTGGTGTGTGTGCGGTGTATGTGTGTGACCTGAATCAGTGCCCTCCTATTTTACTGTTTGCAGCAGTGCTTTCAAACCAAAATAGAAAAGGACCAAATAAAGTGCTACAACACTGAAGCAGGGTGATAGTAAGTCTCATGGAATGCTTCGGTGCTGTTGGATTATCTCAGTCAAAATAAAGCAGGTGCAAGATTATGAGCGCCAGTAAATATAAGCCGCAGTAAAGGTGATCACCATAGAGGTTCGATTAATGTGCTTTGGAGCAATCATAATAAATGTCCCATAACCAGGTACAATGAAAGTATAGGCCAGGAAGAAAACTGATTTATGAAATAAATCAGTTTGTTACACTGTAACAAACATGTTTCTACAGCTGTTTACTGTTCTTTGTGTTTACAGTCAATAATTATAATATCATTTAACTCCCATTCCTCTGAGAAAACATTTCCCTTCTATAACTGTACTTCTTTTACTGAGTGACAGAGTTTGATCAGGGTAAAATCTTTTGGATCACGTTACACTGAGTCAATAAAATAATTAAAACGTTGCCATAGAGTATTGTATAAACCTAAGTGGGTGGGCACTGGAGCACAAAAACCCTTGGGACTCTAAATATCTGAATTTAGTAAATTAATTTAGTAATGCTGTGATGGTTTTCATCAGGATGGGAGTTAAAATGATGAATACAGAAACATTCCTGTAACCTTGCAGTACAAGAAATATACAAAGGCTGAAACTTTTTCAGATTTCTAGGAAAGTCTGCAGTGCATTAATGCATTTTACAGTAAGAACCACAATTTATGGACTCTCAGGGTAAAAGGGCAAATAAGCAGCTGAATACATAATAATGCAAATCTTCTATTCTACATTGTCATTTTTTACAGCAGGAAACTACTGTCCGTACATCAAGGACACTGTAAATGAACAGTTTCATGCTGACCAATTCAACTGCAAAAATTTTACTGTGGTGAGCTGGCTGCCCATATGGATGGATGGATGGATGGATGGATGGATGGATGGATGGATGGATGGATGGATGGATGGATGGATGGATGGATGGATGGATGGATGGATGGATGGATGGGGGCTTTACAGTAACAACTTCATCCATGCGCAAAATCTTTGGCTTTGCTTTGAGGCTCAGTGTGATGTAAATCACATTAGTGGTCTGTGGATGCTGCTCAGAACGTATGACTGAACAGACTGAACTAGAAAGAAGAAAAAAGAGAAAGACCTCATGAAAGCGCCTGTGTGAAGCAGGCCCAGGAGAGCTGCTTATATAATTATTTGTGTCTTTGGTTTACTGCCATCTGTAGACATCAGGGCTGTAAGCAGGGTCAGGAAATTAGATGTGTCCAATCTTTTTTTCTTTTAATGTATTAAATCATGTGTTTCAAACAGAAAAGGCAACACTTCCAGAGACACTGAGTCCACGAGCTACAATACAATCAAAACCAGAAATTTTTAAAACTATAAACAAGTTTATTTTACACACCTTCCTTCTTTTGCAGGAGTAACTGTGCATATAGAAATGTGAAAGATTGTGCGTTTGAACGTTTAAATTAAACAACATAAGAAATCCGATTACACCTTCACTTGAAATTAAAATAGCACGAGGAGTTACTCAACGGCTCCAATTCATGCCTCGTGCCTAAGATAACGAATTATCATTCAATATGAGTCACACACACACACACACACACACACACACACACACACACACACACACACAAAGAGGCGCTATATTGTCTTGTGAGAAAAAATACATAGATGTTAGTGATCCCGTAGCTGATTATGTCCCCATGGCCATGCGAGAGGCTAAATATCATGAATCAAAGTGCAGCGGGCCTCATAAAAGGGTCATTTCACTTTCTCCTTTGAGCAGAAATAAAGACTGAGGTGGGAAGTAATGAAGTACAAATACTTCTGTCACTGTACTTTAGATATTTCAGGTTTGTGGACTTTACTTGAGTATTTATTTTTTCTGACAACTTTTTACTTTTACTCTATATTTTTACAAATCTCTACTTTCGACTCCTTATATTTTAGAACAACTTCATTACCACAGGTTTAAAATGGGAAGTTTATATTAGACATCAGCGTGCTTTCAAACATCACAACAATTTGTGCTCAAATGGAGAGAATAATAACTCATAAAAGACAAGTCTTATTGGTGTATCCATCACAAAGAGATGAAAGAGCCCAAACCATATATTTTATGCATGATTTATAGTGCGATACTCAGGGGTTGCAGAACGATCCAGAACCGCATCTAACTGGTTGTGGTGCAGATGTCTGTAAGCTGTGGCTGAGCATTTAACTCTGATTTCACTGAAGCATATTTTTAACCTCTTTAATGGCATTTTCACCTGGCAGGAGCCAGAAACCTCTACCAACCAGTCAGGGAGTGTACATGTTTCCATAGTGACCAGAATGTGCCTGAGGGTCACCTACTTGTATCTAGACCTGTGTGACTGATGTCTAATTACTGGTCTCAGCCTGGCCACTCAAATAGAAATTAGCCACTACCAGCCTATGTATGACACCATCAACCCATATATAAGTATGAAGTACTGATTTTACCACTTGCTGTCCAGAATGTGGCAATACTGTTACCATATTCAAATGCTCCTTAATAACATTGGGCTTCAGCCCTTTATTAACATCTTAAATAGATTTGGAAACAAATTAGAAAGTGTAATAAAAATATCAAATCAAATTTAAAAAATCCTAAATTAAGAGCATTTTGCATTAACTGCTTTCAAAAATTACTTTGGGATTCAAATAATTTTCGATTAGTTCGCCTGTTGATCACATATGAACTGTGGTCATCTTTTAAAAGATGTTTAATGAGAGGTAATTTTCTACAGCAGATGTGAGGGAGGGACAAAGTGAGGCACGGATGCATGAGAATTGCACTTTAAGCTCTTTTCAGATGTAAATCACCAACGCATAACCAGAGCATGAATACAACATTACCCAGTTAAAAAAAAAAAATCTTCTCTTCACTTCACTGCTTGGAAACACTACTTTAGAGCTTCTAATGCGTTTTCTTAGCGCTGAGGGTTACGCCTCGGTTCATCCAGCAGCTATTCTGCAGCAGTTGGTGGTGTACTTCTTAGCTCAAGTACACTTGAGGGAAGTTTTAAAAAGGAAGCCAAAATTTCAAAGTAAGCCAGCACATATGTGCCTACATCGCCCACCTTCAAGTGTTTCTTTTTCTGAGTCTACGAGTGTTATCAAAGCTGATAACAACAGGCTTTAAATAAACTGTATCCTGCTCCTCACGCCCACAAAGACTGCGCCGCCCTGCTTTCTTCCAGCTTAAATTGAAGTATTTTGATTCACTGTGTGCATGAAAGCAGCGCACAACAGCACTTGTTGCAGCTCAAGAGTAACATCAAGAGGACCATGCCAACATGGAATACCATGTGCAGGAGAGTAAGTAAGTAAAATTGTATTTATACAGCACCCCTCAAGACAAATATCACAAAGTGCTTCACAACATAACAGGAGGGAGAAAAAAAAAAAGCAAAAACTAGAGGACGGAAGAAAAGTTAACAATTCATTGAAAGTTTTGGAAACAATAATCCAGGCAGTGAATTTACCTCTTCACTATTTTCTTCAGTAACAGTTAGCAGACTAGCTATAGTGCTTGCTAGGTTCATTTAGGAGTAAAGTTATCCACATTGGGACGAATCAACACGTAGCCTTAGTGAGTTTTTAAGCTAGGCTATAATTTTGGGTTCAGCTGAAAAACGTCGTGACCGTGTCACAAACAAAGGCTACACAGAAAACAACGAGTCCACATAGGCTTTTAAACAGAAAATGGCAAACAGAGCTTTTATATTCTCTCCCTGTCTGGTCCATCTTTGTTTGTCCTACTGAGCATCTAACCGCCGGACAGCTAAATGCTACTGGCAGTAAAGCAAGCAGACAGCTGCTACGTGCGTACTTGAGTGCTCACTCATGTTGGAAGCACTGCATCAAGAGTAAGAATTAAGTGTGAGGCAGGAAATGTGTGTAATTTTGCTATAATGTGGGATTTGGGAAAGAGATGCAATGTGTCTGTGAGCATAGCATTAGCTCTAAAGCTGTCCAGTCTATTGCTTCGTGCTACAGTTGGATTTATATTTAATGCCTTTCAGAAAGACTCCCTTTCCATTTTCCTCCCAGCCCAGCAAATGGCAGCAACACAGGATTCAAGGGGATCAACACCACAGTAAAACAATAAGACTGAAGATAGGAGCATGTTTGCCAAAGTTGTCATATTTTTTATGGAGTAGCCTACTGGCACGAGTTTATTCAGTCATTTAGTCTATTTCAGAGGCATAAAAGCAGAAAGAAACTCTATGGAAAAACAACAGTGTTTGTATCATCTCAGTTGATGTTTTTACCAAATGAAAAACTGCACAATGGAGACGGTGATAGCATATATTTTCACATGAACATCAGACAGATACATTATCAGTGTCTGTGGTGCTGTTTGCAGACACAATCCTATTGTGCTGAAAACTGAACCTTTATTTTCTGGGCAGATTTGGTAACCTGTGACAGAAAAGCAAACATTAGATAGTGAAGTGAGGCATCATGGGAACCAGTCCAAACGTGGTTGGTGTCATATACTCGTGGCCAACACTGAACGATGACAGGGTTTCCAAAGTTAACCCCCTCCAGGCTTTATGGAATGTTTGAAATTTGTTATTATAGGTTATACAACTACATTTCCTAATTAAATTAGTTTAAACATTTTTTAAATGGATTCAAATTTACTCAAGTATTAAACGCATTGGTGTTCATCAAACTGCCTGAAACAAAAGGAAAATGGCTACATGTGTGTTGAGTAAAGCAATGAAATAACTACACACACTCCCCACCCCACCAGGCTCATTGAGAGCCAAGAAAAAACTGCTGCAATTAAATTTAAAAACAAATAATATAATACAATTTTACCATTCATAATACCCACCATTCTGCTGCTGGTATAGCGTACGTTACTTTCTCTTCATGCTGGAAGTGGGGCATAAATCCCCCACTGTCCTTGCTTTCTCTCTTAATGTTTAAAAATATGCACCATGGTGGGTGGATATCGCTTCTTTAAATGACTGCAATGCTATTGCTACTTTAAAGGCTAGGTCTTATAAACAGTATTCATGCGTATAAGCTCTGAAGTTGTGCTACAGTTGATGTGTGACCTCCACAAATGCAGCTAGAGCTAACATGTTGCCATCGTCGCTGCAATAACGGACATCTGTGCTCATGCAAACATTGTTCTCACTGCATTCATCGCTTGGTTTGGATGAATAAAATCCATGATCTCCTTTCCCATAAAAAGAGACCAAGAGTAACAAATAATATGCTTCAATACTTCTGACAATCTACAGTTATAATTTTTGTGATTGGGTACAGAGAAACACACTGACTTTATTGCAGTATTACAGGAAATATAGCATCTGTACTGTGGCTGAATGTCATCCTTGCTCCCCCGTATCTCCTGACAATTTCCCCTGCTTGCTGTGTGATAAAACAGAAAGGTCATTGAGGTAAAGTAAAAATAAATAAATAAATAAATAAGAGAGATGTGGGAAAAGAAAGTCAGCGTTCCAAAGTGCAGGTGGTGGCAAAGAGGCACAGAGATGAAACATTTGGAGGTCACGATTAGATATTATTGCTCTGCTGTGATGAGCAGGGATGATGAGAGGATGAGGAACTTCAATAAATTGTTCTTCAGAGGATTGTTTTTTTTTTTATCTGAGAGGCAGAAGGAAAGAAAGAGACAGGACGAACGTAAATTATAGTGAAGGAACACAGAGAAACAACAGAGACTGACAGCAAATTCAGAGAGAGAAAGTGAGTGATCCAGCCAACCGTTGACTGAACCTACTGGGGTGTAATGTTGCCATGACAATGCTAACTTCAGCTAATGGCACAGGGTAGTTGTCAATATTCCCATTAGATGGCGTGGCACAAAACTGGGACTAGACTGCAGCTGCTGACAGATGCCAAGTTGTACCGAGAATCTCTAAAGTGCTGGTGCTCATAATGAGAGCTTCCATGAGCAAAGAGGTATAAATTAATCCACGGCTGCAAAACATCCCAGTTTAACTAAGGGGTTGTGCTGATGTGAAGAGTTAGATCATGGGCTCCATATAGAAGACAGCACTGTGATGTCACAGGTGGTTTGAGGTATCTGCATTTTGGTGATGTTGGGTTTTTGGAGCCAGTGTTTCTTGGATGAAAAGGTGGAGTGAAGTTATCACAAAAATGTTTTTCTTTCCTTTTTTTTGGCAAGCAACAGCTATAAATTGTGCAGAAATGTACTATATCTGCTAATCAGTAACATAGTAACAAAATACTAGAATTTTGCTCATTAAAACTGACACTCAAGCATCTTGGAAAGATTGTAGCACACAGCAAGTGATCTTGTTTGTAAGATTATTCCTTAGATGTGCTCTAGCAGCAGAACACGGTGGACAGGTACTGTTCATCAGATTAGCACAGATGAGATCTGGCAGACAGCCACTGGCTACAGCTGCTCTTGTCTGCACACCTGTTGGTTATCGTGGGCTCATCCCTAATTTTTAGCCTTAAGAATAATTCTCCAAACTTACTTTTGTTTTGAAAGGTGAAAACTTTTTAGAGCCCAAAACTTTTAGTGGCAAAGTTAAAGTTGAACATCTTTTAACATGGGAGTCTATGGAGAGTGACTCAATTTTAAACCACGTTCAAGTGGCCAGTAGACGAACTGCAGAATAGCTGTTAGTTACAGATCCCTCTTATAGGCATGAAGAATTAATCCATTTAACTGAACTCATTTAGATTTCTGTAGCTGCTACCATTTATTCTCTGCTTTACTATCTTTTCTAACTTTGCATGATATGTACTCAAGCCTTTGGCATGTCAAACTCAAGGCCCGTGTGAATTGGCGTTAAAATATGGTACAAATAAGCCCTTTAAGTTACTTTTTTTGACATTCTGCTTTCTCCTCCAATTTAGAGGGTTGAGTGGAATGTCAAAAAAGTAACTTAAAGGGCCTTTTTGCACCATATTTTTAACACCAATTCATGGCCGGAAGTAGGGGGCGTGGCCGGAAACGGCATGGGAGTTTGACATATGTGTTAAAGTCTTGGTTGTTGAACGTGCTTTCCCTGGTGTGACCTGTCACCTTTAGTACAATCACAGTAGAAAAGCTGGGTCTGCTACACTATGTGGTTTGGATGTTTGATCTGGAGTCCTTGTCTGATGAAGCTCATTTTAAAACTGATCAGCGACTCAATGATATGAGGCTAACCTTTGTGTTTTGCCATAAGTATGGGTCAATGTTCTGACCACGCTAAAAGTTGGAGCTAAAAAGTGCACAAACATATGTCAGAAAGTTGAGTGCTCCAAAACTGTGCTAATGAAGCAGTCAGCGAGAGCAGCTTCAGCATCTCCTAGAATCACACTGACTCTGTGACTGAAGCCACTGGTCTTGAACGTCATGCGGTGCAGCAGCGCCTTAGTTCCACTGCAGCTAAGCAGATCTAATGACAGGAATTTCTGCTTCATCTCTTAATATTCTGTAATTATATTGTCATGAATATTCATTTCCTAGGAGGGTGCAGACTGAATGAGGTGACACACTGGCCCCTCGCTTTCATCTTCTTATTAAGCTACAGTGGTATCCTGTTTCGCTTAACTATGAAATATTATCTCTTTTGTATCACAAATTAATCACACTCCTTTGATATGACTATTTTGTTTCATTCTGATATAACCTGGTGTGCCAGACCTCTGACAGAGACATCCTTTTAATTCATCAGTGGTATTAATAGTATTTTTGCACAGATTTAGGAAATAGGACTGCAATTAATCTAACTTGTTAGGAAAGCTAGCTGTTTCATCTGTAGAAATGTAATTGCTCTAATAAAATCCCGTCATCTAAATACATAAAGTAGTAATTACATTAAAACTAGCTGATTTTTTAAAAATTTACTATGATGTCTTTGCCCTGGTTGGAAAAATATATTTGACACGTGCTTTATTAGATGCCGATGTTTAACCTTTTTTCCTTTTTTGGACATCAGGCACCCTCAACGACATGACATGGGTGGGTATGACGTGTTGCTTGAAAAGTGATTTCTTTGAGGGTCTTTTTGAATTAAATTCTGATCCAGGAGCTTTTTGGTGGTGCAGACTTTTCTTTCTCCTTAGTGATGATTTATGTTCCTGCATCCTTCTCTTGTCTCGGATGTGCGTGTTTCCATCACCTTTATCAAAGTTTAATGTTTATCTCATAAATCCATGAAACTTTGAGAAAATTTAAGGCTTGTCTCTGTGTCTCTTACTGGCAAATTTCAGCCTGACCTTCCTGTTCTTGCTAATTAGTAGTTTGCATCATCTGATGAAGCCTCTGTTGTTTCATTCATGAAGTCTTGAGCAGTAGATTGTGATACTTTCACTCCTGATCTCTGGAGGTTGTTGACAGCTCTTTCAGGGTCTTTCTTTACAGCACTTACAATGTTTCTGTCATCAACTGCTGTTATTTTCCTCGGTCTACCTGTTTGACACTTGTCACTTAGTACACCAGTGACGACTTTCTTCTTCAGGACATTCTAATCAGTGGTACCGTGCCCAATGGTTGTGAAATGGCTCTGATGGATTCTTCATCTTCTCTCAGTGTCACATTTGCTTATTTCTAACCCACAGAGAGCTCTCTGTTTTCATGTTGATTACTTTTCATGTCTCATATTCATGGCTGTAGCACAGGAGGTAGAGCAGGCCACCTACCAATTGGAAGGTTGGCGGTTCGATTCCTTCCTGCTCCGGGCTGCGTGCCAGATACTGAACCTCGAGTTGCTCTCCGACACAAGCGTCGGAGTGTGAATGTTAGATAATAAGCACTTAGCTTAGCTAAACATGGTAGTGCTTGAATGAATGCGGTGTGAATGGGTGAATGTAAACGTGTTGTATAAAGCACTTTGAGTGCTCAGAGGTGTAGAAAAGCGCTATGTAAGAACCAGTCCATTTATCATTTACTGTCAAACCATTTTCAAATGTTTTCAGTCTACAGCAAAAATAAAGGTATTGACCTCACTGTTCCAATACTTGAAGGGGAGCGTATATATGATAAAACCTGTCAAACTGACAATTTGTCATTCACACCCACATTATGCTATGGTGAGAGAAAGCAAGCAGGGTTAGAACCTCCCCTCAAGGGTACACAGCTATTTGTGGTGGTATGAGTTCCTTCCAGGAGAGACTGTCTAGAAATGTGTGTTATATTTAAACAATGTACAGTCTCCCACTCTATGGCCAC
This sequence comes from Apistogramma diplotaenia, assembly GCA_015052665.1. Taxonomy (NCBI): domain Eukaryota; kingdom Metazoa; phylum Chordata; class Actinopteri; order Cichliformes; family Cichlidae; genus Apistogramma; species Apistogramma diplotaenia. The sequence continues at coordinate 53,553 of VOQJ01033947.1, read as the reverse complement.
AAGCTTTTACCCTTAGGGAGTAACTGTGGGTGTTCAAAACATCTCGGCTGTCTGATATTCGACAACATGTTGTTCAAACCCATTCTTTTCTAGAATAACACAGCAAGTGACTACATGATCCTGAGATTGCTGTTTTTATATAGTAAGCAGGCAGGTCCACTTGGATCCTAGTATCTAAGACCTTAAGTTCTTTTTTTAACTAACAAAACTAGGTATAGTGGATAAGAAAAGAACTACTTCAGACTGTGATGAATCACTACACTTAAGTTTTTAATGGTTTGTAAAGGCCACTGTTCTTCCAAACTTTTTGTGCAAATTGGCCCATTTTTTTTATTCTAAAACTGGAGCAGATTTTAATAGGCACCAAATCATTCATGGCTTACTTTAAAAACTGTTAATGATTAGTAATACCAGAATGCATAATTGGAGAATATGGGACATATTTGACACATAATTTCTTTCCGTGGCTTTTTAAAATCCCACCCACTCTTCTAGATCGCCTTTTTAACAGCTAAAACCTGTCTGCATGCAGCTCAGATACTTCTCAATGTGATTTCGTTTTAGAGTATTATAAATGACAAAATGGAAACAAATCGTTTAGCTGTTTTATGGCTCTGTGGTCTCACAAGGGCCACAGAGTCATGAAAAAGCAAAATGCTAATAAAGTAGATTGATGTGAATCTAAATTTTGCTGAGAATAAGATTTTGCTGTTCATTATGACTTTGCAAATATCTGTGAGGTTACAAAAGGGAGACAATTCTTATGGATTCCAATGCTAGAATTTCCAACAGCAGCAATAAATGTTCATGCCCTAATACTATGGTTTCCATAGCAAATTATCAGGTAGGTGACATTTTTTAAACTCCTGTTTAATCTTTAAGCCTAAAGGGTGCTGTCGAAGCCATCTGACTCACCGGTAGAAGCTGACACAGGTAGCTCTAGACGTTAGTTGTTTGCTAACTGAACTAAATCGTCTAGTTAGTTGACAAATAACATTGGCTGCCGTGTAATATACCAACAACCAGTCCAAGGAGTCTGTGCACCAATTTTAAGGAGTAATTCTACTTAGGATTGATTAGCAGGTATTAGTGTCTGTTTAATGGCCTCGTACAGTCTATGAATGTGTCTTTGTAGCAAAGCTTGCTAGGCTAGCACTAGCTGATGACTTAGAAAATATGTCCAAATATCTAAAACTGAATTTGGACAAAGATGAATTTCAATTTAAAAATTGGTTTTAACATTCTTTAAATTTACTTAAAAATGTAAAATAAATATAGCTGCAAGCAGCAATGATGGAGCCAACTGGCAAGCTGCAACAGTTGCCTTGTGTATCCTTAAGGAGGAGTCCAAAAGACTACTGTGAAGTTTGGTCTTAATAGGCAAAAGCGCTGCCGAGATATAAGCTGACTTCCATTTTAACGGCTTTGCCATCAAATTTCATTAATAATCTTGGGAAAATGCTTCTGCAAACTAAAATGAAATGGGGTAACTTTTGTGAAGCTTGCCTTGAAGATCATATATACCAGGTTTTGTGAAATTTGGACAAAATATGCAACTTGTGAAAATTTTGTTTTGCTTTGTATAAAATTCAACATGGCAGTTGAGTCAATTCTCTCAACATCAAAACTTGGTATTTATCAAGACTCGGGATATAAATTTGTAAATGTGAACACATGAGCTGTTAATTGTTCAAAACACATTTTTATTAATTATAGCTCCTCCTAAAGTCAAATGTCACCAAAATTCTTGTGCTTCCTGTGGCTCTGATGGGCAGCCACTTTGGAATAATCAAAAAAACTGATTTATTAGAGACCTGGCCTGAAGATGATCTCGGTCATTTTTTGTGACCATTGAACAAACTTTGTGATCTGTGAAAACTTTGAAGGATTTCCAAACAATCCAATATGGTAAAAGGATCCAAGGATCCAATAGAACAACCTCAAAAATCTTTCCTCCAATGGTGGCACTACAGTCCTCAGTGTAGTGAAACATTACTTGGTGTAACTGACAATGAGACTGCTCTAAGAACTGTGCCAAATTTGATGAGTTTTGATCAAATGGTCACTCGTATGATCACTCGTATAGTAGCAAAAGCTAACCAGCATTAGGGCTACTGTTCGGCAGAAAGTTATGCTTATGTACACACTTTAAACTAGAGTATTTTACTACAATAACTTCACAAAGCCATGTTTTTTTAAAAGAAGAACCTCATGTGGTAAAAACTGCATCCCTCCACCTAAGGTTTCAGCATATAATGTCACATGGCTGCACAAATGCTCAACTGAAGGAAACACTGAAATCTCCAACTGATGCTCTGAAGCATCTCCATTCAGTGGGGAGCTCCACTGACGAAAGGGAAACCTGAGTGTTAGCATATGGAGAATAATCACAGCAGTAGTGATTATAAAAGAAGGCGTCAGAGTACATTTACACACATCCAGTCCCTATAACCCCAACATGTCCCTATAGACCCACATGCACACTCATACACTGAGACATGCTTAACAACCAGATAAACAACAGCCTACCTCTGCCTGGATCACTTACTGGCTTATAGTGCAAGCTGCTGATTTATGGTGTAATCTAGTTCAAGGAGGGAGAGCTTCTCGTACAAAGAGGCACAGAAAGACCAGCAGTGACCTTTCGTGTCCTCCTCAGCTTGTCAACAAACTCTTGGTACTACTTGAGCGAGGCAAACACTAAATTAGAATGCACTGAGCAGGTGAATAGCAAAATGTGGACTGATTTAATTCACTACCCGGTCAGAATGATGATGGTAGCAGTGGGGATGTTGGTGGTGGCAGCGTCTTCTTGAGGATGAGTCCATTAATCTTTTTATGAGCAGCAGAGACTCAGGGGGATCCAAACTTCTTCTACTTAGAAACAATGAAATTCATAGGAATTTGCTGGTACATTTTCTCTACAATGACAGGGTGGGAGGTGTTTCAGAATTAAACCCCAAACCAAACCACTTGAAAACTCACTGAAAATTCATAGTTATAAAAGAGTTATAAAGCCACTTCCGGCTGGTACCTTATTCACAAGAGGTCACCCCAGCGAGTAGCTCTGCATGCTTGACAGATGCGACTGCAAGAGGATTTACGTCTCTTTCTGAGATTGAACTGAGATCTTTGTCTCGTTAGGAAAACACGTGATACACCACAATACAAAGCCACTGAAAATAATCGAGTTATAACGATTTATATTGTGACCAGATCTTTATTTACATGTAAAGAACAGTAGGATACACAGCTGACGCACTGAAGCTTAAGATTCACCCGCAGAGCAATGAAGCGGGAAAAAAAAGCAATCTGGTTACAAATGTAAATATGTTTTATCCCATTAAGTGGGGGTCTTTAAGACCAATTTGATGCATAACCTTAATGGGTTTGGGAACGTAAGCACTGGACCAAAACCACTGGAAAGTGCATGCGTAGACGTCACTTTTTCAAAACACTGTCCCAGAAAAGGATGGTTGTAGACTCATTTGTCCACTGTAATTTCTGCAGTTATATACCAACACAGTATGTGTGTGCCATAAGAACGCATGTGCATACTTTCCTTATAATTCCTCTTCTTCTATTCCTCTTTCATTTCTTGCCTAGTCATTCCTCCAGCTTGTGTGGTAGCAATACTCAGGTCCCAAGTCCTCTAGTATCTTGAGTAGCTTTTGAAGTGTGTTGTTGCCCCAGGACTTAGTCTGTCTTCCTGTGCCTCAGATCCCTTTATGCCAGCCTGCATCTCTGTGGAACTCTGTTTCCTGGATCACCTGCCTGCCCACTCTCCAGCCACACAGACTTCTGCATTCATGTCACTACCTCAGGACTCCCCATTTCGCCCTTGTGCATTGTTAAATTATTGTGAATTGAATTCCTGTGTTAGAGTCCTCCGGTTCAGTTGAACTTAACAGATGTCGGTGCTCGAGGAAAAGTGGTCACCAAAAAATTGGAATCCATCCCCTTACCCTTATTTTTTTAAAGTGTTGGGTTTCAGTTTTGTTGGAGTTTCAGTTTGAATTCACTTGCTTTCTGCATATTTTTCTCCTTTCTTTCGATTCCCTCCAATATTGTGCACCACCTGTCACAAATTATCCAGTCAGTCTTTCCAGTTTTGAATTCCTAGTATTTTCCTGCGCCCTACTCTGAATCCATGTTTCATTTTGTTCCTTTGTGTTTTTAGTGGTTTTCTTTGTGTACCTGTGACCTTAAGGTTTTGTCCTGAACAATCACATCTTGCCTTGTTATAGACTGTGCTGACCTATTTTACCATAATGGGCTGGAATGAGAAAAGTTTAGGGCATCATTATTTTTAATGTGTCAGGCAATACTGGCGAGACCAAGTTTACCCTCAAGCAGAAATAATCTTTCATGAGATGCAGATAAAAATAAAATGTAGATATATTTAATTTGAAAAACACTTGAGATGAGGAGAAGAGCAGGTATGGTCACTGCCACAGAGCTTTCTTTATATCCTTTCCATCTAACTAAGGGAACACAGCAAACTTCAAGCAAACAGTCTGTCCTCCAAAAAGGCAGTAGATTTTACCCTTTCAATCCTCAAAACAGTGTGACCTCACCAAAGAGAGGGTTCAACTCCAAAAAATCCATCACATTTACTGAAGTCGTGGAGAAATGGGCAAACCTGAGAGACAGATCAAGTGTAACTGCTTTCCTTGAGTCCTCAGAGGTGGAAAAAGAAAACAAAGTTCTGTTCTCAAGGCATCATTTAAAGTTTCCCGATGAGGCAGCCTGATATCACACTGTGAATGTTAATATGTATAAAATCAGCATCACAGGAATCCTTGATGAGAACTTTAACAGGGTCAATTATTCAATACAAAAAGGTCCATCCACTTAACCTACGCTTTGTGACATAGAGCCTGTATGGAAAAGCTCCAAATGACTCTGTGTTTTCAACTGCGTATGAAAAAGTACTTTTTTATATTACAGTGTTTTATTAAAGGCTCACAATGTGTAAAGAGTGTAAACACCACCTACATATACTGTGCCTATCTTCTCCTCCCCACTGCTGGCGTGTCTGCCCTCAAATTGCCCTCACACTTTAGTGTGTCTTTGCATCTTAGGCTACAAAATGTATCTGATCTTGTCTTGAGCCTTTCTGAGATTTTCCTCTAAGCTCCCCTGATTCCTGGTGAGACACTCCTTGTTACACATTCTTATCTTGTGTAGACAAAAATTTTGCTTTTGATTTGTTTGCTCTGAGTGCCTTCACTGATAAACCTGTTTATCTGACCTCTTACACCTCCTTTGTGCTCTACTTGTTCAAAGTAAATCCAGTCCAAATGTTATGAGCCTCAAACATCAAAATAATTCAATTAGCTGCTGATACCACTCATTAAGTTAACATTTGACTCACACTTCTTCTGACACCGGAGCCTCATTTCAGTAAACAGAAAGAATCTCGAGCATGTTAATTAGTGGAGATGGGACGCTCATCTCTATTGAGGTGCAGGTTTGATATTTTTATAGTGGGTCAGTGTCTGATGGGGTCTGCTGCTTTGAGTTTGTTGACTGGCAAATACTCTCAGCTCTGCTCCCATCTTGCATGTGATGACAACGCCCCTTTGTTTAATCGCAACAAGAGACGATCATGGAATTTCTTTCAGGGAAGTGAAAACACGAGGCCTCGGTTGATGCTTTGTCGTGATAATGAAATTAAGAGCAGAACATAGCAGCACTTGATCATATTTGCTGTAAATCAAAGGAGGATAGAAAAAGGGAAAATACATTTCATATAAGCATATATAATAAAAATTGTTCCCATATTTCCAAAAAACTGTTTAATTCAAAAGAAATAACCAGAATATTATTGGAATAATAATCAAACCAAGTTCCCTGTGTTTCAGCATGTCTGGATACATTTTAATGAACTAGTAAGTATTCTATTACCATAACAATATTGCTCAGCAAATGTTTTAATGAAAAAATGCTCTAAACAAAATGATTTACTAAAACTCCAGTTTAATGCCTTTCTGCTGTGAGAAAACACGGCCACCTTATTACTATCTTAGGTTTCTGTATTATTGAGATTAACTCACAGAATTTTAATATATTTCAGCCTTTGAAAATCAGAGTGACAATTAACTAGCCACATAGCATGCTAAATAATATGACTGAAACTCTCTGTTAATGTCCTAACTAGACCCACGTGCTTCACATGAAAAATAGCTTTTGAATGGCTGCTGGTGGAGCCTGGTGACAGGCTGCATTATGTGACTTTTGTACATAGAATCTAAATTCAGTTATTCACAGAGGTAAACAAAGTCTTTCATCTTGAAAAACAAAAGGTGGATCTTGTAAAAGGCAAAATTATGCTCATCTAAAGTGCGACCACACTCCTTACTCAGAAAATGGAAGTGGCTACAAAAGTTCATGCTCACTGACACAAATTGTGACGTTTTCAGGACAGTAGAACTTTCTAAGAAAGTACTGAGTCTATTAAAACAGACACTCCCTGTTTGTGTTGAAATTTCACCATATCAGCCAGGAAAACATAGCTTTAAGAATAAAGTGTGTTGTTTTTTAACCAAATACTGTTACTTTTAATTAATAGCATTGACAGTCGGACCTGCAAAGTCTAACGCAAGTAATTCCGAGTAAGTAAGTAAGTAAATAAGTAAGTGTATGTTATGACAGTGCCCTTCGTGTAAAACAGCATTCCTAGAAAACTCTTGCATTTTGCTTCATTGTGGCTGTAAATGATGGAAGACAAGTTCCACAAAACTCCATGCAGAGCTCAAGACAATTCTCTCTGTCACACACACCCACTGCTCTCTTCAGATCCCCCCCATCTTCATCCAATCCTATTCTCATCCACACATTATACACATTCGCTATAGGACACGTGGCAGGCTGATGGATGGCCCTGCGTCAAATGGAGCAATGAAACAATTATTCCGCCGCTCCATCTCTGTCAGGACTTTGTTCAAAGAGTTCACTAGTCGAAAAGAAAAGGGCCCATAACTCAAACCAGCTATCATTTGAATAGGAGGTGTGTGCTTGTGAGTGTGCATGAAGGAAGGCATTTGACTGTAGAAAAGTATTGATTTTAGAAAGCTTAGAAATTCAGAAGCTATAAAGACAAAAAAAAGAAAAGAAAAACCCAAAAAAAACAGAATCTTAAGAGCACTTGTGATGACAGATTCACCAAAACATTTGTTCAGTCTCAGTAAAGGTTTGGCAACATGCCCTGAGTACAGAGCAGTCTTTCAGTTTAGGGATAGTGGCCATTAGGTTATGGTGGCCTCTGGATCTCAAAGAAAAGTGACTGAAGATGTTTCACCTCTTATAAAAGAGGCTTCTTCATTTCTAAAAGCAAATAGTGGAGTCTCCCAGGTATTTAAACCCTAGTGGGGGCTTTCCCCTTGGAGATGGACATTGACCCACTATTGTTCATGTGCATAATCACATGAACCAAGGTGTGGGTCATTATCATCAGGGCCTTTGGGTAAAACCACTGTGAGACTTTGCCACACTCTACCAAGTCACCTGAAGTAAGGTGTTAGTAGAGACTTCAGGCTTTGTAGGCAGCTCACAGCTGTTGTCGTAAGCCACCACTTCTGTTCAGTGATGGTCATTCAAAGTGCACAGAAGGCTTCTTTTACAAACCACCTGGACTTCATGATGAACATGAAAGTGACCTTCATCCTTTAGGTGCAGATGTACAGTTAAGTTAAATTGCTTTGGTTTCCCACATGGTAACCAAGCTTACAACAATACAATTAAACCTGCAAAACAGATGCACTCAGGTCTAATTTGTGTATGTGTGCTAGCATATTTAAATTCTTCAAATATTTTATGATTATGGAATTTTGTATAGTTATAGTACCAGTCAGTGTGTCCAAATTTTTGGACTATGTATAGCAGTGGTTCTCAATTATTTCAATCAATTATAGTACAGTTTTGCCCTTTAAGTTACCTTTTTGACATTCCACTTAACCCTCTTAATTGGAGGAGAAAGCAAAATGTTAAAAAAGTAACTTGAATGGCCAAATTGTACTATATTTTTAACGCCAATTCACGGCTGGAAGTAGGGGGGATAGCCGGAAGCGGCTCGTGGGCTGGGAGTTTGAGATGACTGCCATAGAGCTCTTACTTACTGCGCAAACTCTGACAATGAGTGCGCCACCGCCACCTACTGTAGTGTATGTGCAATTACACGTTATTTTAATATGGCAAAAAAATAAAGAAAAAGAAAAAAAGAAGCGCACCCCCCTTACAGCGCACCACGCTTTGAGAAGCACTGGTATATAGTAACAATAATGGGGGGGAAACAAACTAGGAAAAAAGTAAGTGGCAGAAGACTTCTGAAGCCCAGCGACGGCTTTATGTGTATCCTAGATCAAGGAAAAAGAGTAAAAAAGGGTTATTTACTGATAATTTCTCCAAAAAGCAGAGGGCAGCATTTTATTTTATGCCACCATGAGTTCAAATACACTTCCACAGCCCCTGTTTCATTTCCTGGGAGGCAGATGCCTGTTACTGAGGAAGTGGTATGTGTTAATTATGAATAACTGTCAGATACTGCTGTTAGCGCAGCATCGTTACTCCTGAATTAATGAAGCTACTTAAAACCAGAGGAAATTAGTGGGTTGAAGGAAGGGTGGGGGTGGGTGGAGCAAGTGGGTGAATGAATTACAGCTCAGCGAGGACATGTGACCTTATTTCACAGAATAACTGGAGGTAAAAAATGTGTTTGCTGTAAACCCCAAATCCAGGCGAAAGTGTAATTTCAGTCCAGTGTTTAATAAATTATCTGTGGCTATTGAATTTTATCACCCATTTCTTAGAGCACAGTATGTAATGCTCTGAAATGAAATTACACTGGGCAGTTCACTTCAGTGACTCCAATTAGCAGAGGACACTCCAACACCTTAATAAAAAGCCAATTTTTTGTAAGAAAGCAACCCAGTATTCAGCTGTTATGAAGGGTAAAATTAGCTGTGTTTGTACCAGGCTGTACACATGTTTATTTCATTACTAAAGTTGGGCATATTAACATGGGAGTCTAACAGGGATTAACCTGCTGGAGCCAGCCTCAAGTGGCCATGGAAAGAACTACAGTTATTGGCAGTTCCCGTGGCAATAATGCTTGTATATTTAGGTTAACGCATTCAAGTATACGACAGTTTCCAAATATACATGCGTTATGATTTGATTGTTAGGGCACAGCAGACTAATTAGATAATGACCTTTGTCAGCACCTTGAATTAGGTGAAACTGCACCCTGGAAAAATGAAGCCAATGTGGAAGTTGTAAAAACTGCAGTTCTTCTAGGTGCCACATGAGGCTGAGAGTCAGTCCTGATAGACTCCCATATTAAAATGTCCAACTTTACAGCATTAAAAACCATGTTTAAATTCTGCTACAAAAATCTTTTGGTCTCTATGGATTAATCATTACATAAACATTAAATAAAAATGCCATATGTGTCTGTGCATTGCACCTGTACAGGCAGCATTTTGGCAGCTTGCTAACCAGGCTAGTTAGCATTAGCTGAAAAATTAGCACTCCACCATTCTTCCATATAGGCCACTGGGTGGCATCACATTGGGTACATTAAGACTGTTTATCATTTATAACATTGAGTAACCTCTTGGGAAATAAGGGAGGAGCTGAAAGTACTGTAACCTAACAACCACCTAAAATGCAGAAGAAAATTAACAAAAAAATTGACACTTAAAAGACTTAAGGACTTTTAGTCCTCATGAGCAGCTGCTTGGGTTGTATTAGAGGGTTTGTGTTGCAATCAGTTTTTAGGTAGTGAGCATAGATGAGGTCATGGAGTTGAAGTTCTGGAATTAGAAGAGAAAAAGTTAAACCTCACAATTGGAAGTTTTACTGTGATAATAAAGTAGCTCAATTAATAGATAGAACCCTTTTGCAATTGAAATTTTTCATTGCAACAACTGAGGCAGAATAAATATGCGAAGGGAGATTTTCTACTACGGCTACACTTGTGTACAACAAATGACTGTAAATGAACCAGGTTCCACAAGGCAGAAAAAAGCAAATGTAAAGCACACAGACAGTTGGCAAAAAAAAAAGAAATAAAAGATGAGTCTAAGAATTATAAGATGGAGGTTTGTTAAAATGTAGCCCTCAATACATTGTAGGAAAATGCTGCGTGCTCATTTCTCATCTCTAATCCTGTTAGAGGACAGAACCGACTTCCATTATAGGGACATTATCAGCCTCTCCACACGTATGGCAAGAAAATATGTGCACAAACATAATTCCTATTCATCAGCCCACTAACACACACAGCCACTTCTCTCCACCTCAGCCTCATCGCATTTTGTGGATCCGAGCTGTAGACTGAAACAGCACATCCTCTCATTCACTGTATCTCTGGGAAGTGAGTAAAGCTGAAACCGCTTAAGAAAGACAAGAAGTCTCTGTGCTGAGAAGCAGCTGAAAGGAGTTGATTTTGACTCATTTTGATTCCCAAAGGTGTGTTTGGAAAGTGTTGCTTTTTTCATTTATGTTAAGCGTGAGTAAAAAGTCTTTTTGGTTTTCCAAATTTCTTCAAATCAATTCAAGCACATCATCAAATTAACCAAAATCTTCACACATCTCAAAACTATTTTGCTCCATTTGGATTTGTTTGTGTTCAAATTAGCTCAAGAGATTTTGACAGATCTTGATGTTCAAACATTAATTCGTAGGTTATGTAAAAGCAGAAAGGCAAACAGATATGCTGGTTCGAACAAAGCTGACTTCAAGTTTTCTCCAAATTTAGAGATGCAGTCAAAGTATTTTTAGCGTGTTGGATGTGAAATGAAACGATGGCACTGAGGGTATAAATCATGACTCTTGGCTTTATTTTTAAGATGTTATTGTCCGTATTTGGTATGTCAGCTCATGACCTCGACCCATGATCGTGTTTTTACGCTGACGATCAAACCCTGAAACAGGCACTGGAAGCAGCGGAGATGGCTGCAGTCCAGGCCTGCCTGATGTCTGTGGGTTGGAAACTTCACATATTCTGAGCTCTCTCAAAATATTCAACACTGATAACTTTGTGTTCCTTGAAGATCAGTGTGATGTATTACACGGATGTGGCTGAACAAAACACTGTAACATCCTTACCACTATGAGGAAGGACGCATCATTAGCACACAAGCCTAAAGCTGTTGGGATAACACAATCACAGTATATGACGTAGAGACTGAAGTCACTCTTACTACTAACACAGAATACAATAATTACCTTTTGCACAACTTTAGAAACTTATCAAGCAAATACCAAGTTCCTGTTGAATTAATATTAGTGCTGGTGATATTGGTGAGCTGATGTGTCAATGCAGAGTCCAAAAGATACTAAAATGTAAAAGCATCTCTCAGTCACAGCCTGTTCATCCTGCTGCAATCTGGCAACTAATATCCTCAGATTTCAGAAGTTTCATTCCTCAGGCTAAATTCCCCAAAGTTCACCACATTATGACTTTATTCTTTAAGTATTTTTCGTAGTAGGATTAAGGAATTACATGTGAATTTTCTTACAACTCTTGTCTTGCAAATAGATGATGGATAAAGGGGAAAAATTAGGTTTAAAGTGAAAAGGTTAACTTTTCCCAAACACTGATCATGTGGTAATTACAAGATAATTAATTTCCAGTTATGTAGTATCACTCTGGTTATTTTCTTTAAAAACTATCAGAAGACCATAAAGAACAAGTGGATCAAGCTACAAGAAGAAACATGTTTCCTATAAAAGCACAAATAAAGCCACTGAGATGTTTGTCAGGGGATTGAAAAAGAAGAAAAAGTATGATTTAAAGGACAACAAATCTG